>RBNK01000573.1:0-23616 GCA_003990785.1 Endogone sp. FLAS-F59071 | reverse complement strand
AAAAAAAAAAAAAAAAAAGAAAGAAAGAAGAGAGATAGCAACACACCTTGCCTTGCCATCTTATCCCTATTGCACACTGTACACGCCTGCGGATTGTGCGCCTTGAGCAGCGCAAACACACGTTGTAAATTTGCTGTCACCGAGTGGGACTTGCCAGGCTAAAATAAAAGAAGAAAACCATGCAAATATGCAAAAATGTGCTTTCACTGGATTCCGACGTCAACCTCAATTACTTGACGCCTTCACACACCTTTCCTGTCACGAACGGCGCCTGCCGCCCGAGTCCCAACAGATCTCGCTGCGCGGTTGGGCCAGACGATGAACCGTTCCGCCGTAGGTTCGGTCGGCCAAGCTTAACCTCGCGCCATTCGGGCTCGCCAGCAGAATCCTTGTGGGTTGTACATAAAGTCCGGCGAAGTGATTAATACAATCATAATAGATAACAATCGTTAATATTCTAAACTAGTTCAGGTCACTCCTACCTCGCTCTCCGCGTCCATCCCCCTGTCCTGCCGTCCGCTTCCAAAAAGCTCGTCGTGCAGTCCGTGCTGATCGTGATGATGGTGATGGTCCTGCGTAATGAAAAAAGAGGTAAGCCACCTATTTCAGCTCCTTTCCCCTCCCAGGTCTCCAACGTTTATTTTCTTATTTTTATGAAAACGAAATTAATTCGGTAAGGATACCTGTGCATCCGTCTCGAGTTCCTTCTCGCGTTCCCGTCGCCCATTTCGCTCATCGCCGCGCCTGTTCTTTCGGGCTTGCTAGAGTGGATATTATAACACCTTGGTTGATTGCCGGTAAAACGACCATCATAAAGCAATAACGACAAGCAAAATATGTACGATACCCGCAGCAATCGCTCCTGCCGTATCTCCTCTTGAAGTCGCTGGATCTCCTCCGGCTGGCAATACCAGACCGTGCAAGGAAAAAAGGGGAGAGCGAGATAAGAGCAATCAATCGGAATTTTCGTGCTATTACGACGACGCTATTACGACGACATTTCGTCTCCACTAACAAGCAACTACCACTAGCATTACCTCCACTCCACACTTCTTACGTACCTCAATAAAGCTTTTTGAAATACCTGCTGCTGTGTCGTCCCCCTCATTAACCCCCGTCTCCGCCTCTTTCTCCCTCCCGTCGCCCGGTCTACCATCACCCTCTGCCCTTCCCTCTGCCCGCTGCCGCTGTTGGGATCCCGGTCTCTCTTGCTGCCTCGACCCTGCCCTTGCCTCTCTGCCGCCGTCCTGACCCACCCGCCCGCGAATCTCCTCGAGCTCGTGCCGTGCCTCCGTGTAAGCGCGCAGGGCTTCATTCCGCTCATCCTGCGATTTACGATAGAGGTGGCGAAAGTACTCACTATCGCGCTCGAGCTTGTCGTTGCGGGCGCGGAGGTTCTCAATAGTGGATTCGAGCTCTGCGTAGGCGGCAAAAATGAATCAGCAACAACGGCCTTGATCCCTCCATAGCGCCGATAAACCCGACGCGCGCGACCACAAATACTCACTCATCCTCTCCGCAGCCCCAATCGGTCCGTCGTCGTCGTCTCCTTCCGCTTGTCCGTCACCAGCCGCCCCTCCCCCTTTTCCCCTCGCCTCCGTCTCTTGCCTCACGACCTGCTCTTTGTATAGTAGTTGCCTGTATGTCTCATTCTCGGCCTCAAGCTCTCCCGTTCTTTTTACAGCTGCTGTCTTCTCGCTCTCTAATCGAGTGATTTCCTCTTGTAGATTGTGAACAACCGTAACGATAGCGGCCTGACTTTCTCCCGGAACGGCGACGATGGGGCGGTGCTGTGGCAGATCCATCATCCGCGAAGGGGTATCGAGGACAGCGCGTGAAACTTCCGCGGTGGCGGGCTGTTGATCAATAGGGTCAGCATCGATGTCAACCAAAGAGGAGGCAGAGGAGGCAGAGAGCAAATCAAATGCGTTGGCGGCGACATGGAAAGACTCGCTTGCGCCGTCGTTGAGGAGTCGGTTAAGGCGATCGAGCGAGCTGGCTGTGCCGGGTAGGTCCGGGAGGGCGTCAGCATCCGTTGGGGGCTGGTCCTTTTGGCGCTGGGTCTGGGACCGCGGCCTCGTGCCATTGTCATTGTCATCTCGTCCTCCCGCCTGGCTATATCTCTGCCCCGCCAAATCTACATCATCCTCGTCCCCGACACTCTCATCACCCACAATGTCCCTGTACTCCCGCCGATCCGAACCCCTCCTCCTAAACCCTTCCAACCCAGTATATGCTCCGGCGACCCTCCACCTTCCCGCGGCGCGGGTACTAGGCGTTGGGTTCGATGGCCGGTCGCGATCGTCACGGTCATCGGCTGAGATCCGACGCGGGCGATACTGACGGTCCGGGTCGATGTCAGAACCCGGGCTGCGTGGGACACGCGAGAGGAAGTCATCGGGTCGGGCAAGGCGGCGGAATGGTTCGCCAGCGCGAGAGAGGAACGGGTTGCCCGCCGAGGAAAGCCCGTTCAGATTGGTCGAGGGGCGGTCGAAGTCAGGGAGACGTGTGCCAATAGTGTCGGTGGCTACTGCGGCAGTAGCCATGGTGGGAGCGGCGGGGGGTTGAGAGGTATGGCGAGAATGGGAAGCGTCGTTGAAATCAAAACCTCCGACTCTGTCCTGTGATGATGTTTTGGGGAGGGGTTGGAAAGAGGGAGGAGACGCAGATCGTAAAAACTGTGACTTAAGAATACGTTGCTGAAGCTAGTAGATAGATGATGAAAATTGATAATAGTCATATAAAACACACTCACCACCGTTGGTACCGTTGTTTCCTCAAATAACCGAGCGTACCTCTCCCTCATCTCGGAGCTATTTATCTCGCGCGCTGAATATCTTCTTGATCCCTGGTCATCATCGCCCGGATCAAAGTCTAGCTTCATCCCTTCCTCGCTCCCGGTGTCCAAGTAATCGTATGGCGCCGATGCGCCGCCGTTCTGCGTTGTCTGTCGTGAGAATCTCGAGGGCGCGTCGGTCGTCGCGTCCGAATCATTCTGCCTTCCCACCCCGTACTGCTTCTGGCGGTTGTCGTTGCTCATGCTACTGGAGACACGACGGTCGGGTGCGTCCCGCTCGAGGGTGTCATCCCTGCTAAAACTATAATCATCGAGCTGGTCAAAGATGTCGGCCTTAAGCGCCGAAAGGAGTCTCTCATCCTCGGGGTCGTATCGGGCATCCTCGTTGGTGTTGAAGGCGGAGGGGTTATCGTGTGGGGTGGGGTCGGCCGAGAAGTCAGCAAGTGAGGAGGTCCCAGAGGGTGGCCGTCGCGACGAGTCCCTTTCTTGTTGGGACTGAGCCTGATTCTTGGCGTCAGCCTGTGCTTGCTGCAGCTTTCTGGCCTTTTCAATGTTCTTTGCGGTGGCGGGATTGTATCGACGGGCTGAGTCGGCCATCGTCTCGTCCGTGTCAACAAGCAACGAATTTACAGTGACGCCTGGCGTCATTGCTCAAACCAAGTCACAATTCGCTTTACGCGCCTTGTCGCAACAACTCTCCTTCTTTGCCCTTTCTCACAGTCATGCTACACGAACTACTTCTCGTGCTGTCGGGCCATCCGGGCGATCTCTTCGTTCCCTTTCCTCCTGCTCCCTTTGTTCCAAACACTTTTGCTATCCCGCCCGACTTTCCCCTGCTGCACGACGCCGAGCGACGCGCCCTCGACCGCCTCGCCCGCCTCGGCTGGCTGTACAAAGAGATCATGGACTTCATCCACATGGTCCGGAACAGTAATGCCATCGGTCGCGGCCAGCAGCCAGATGACGACCAACAGATTCCTCGGGGTGCCTACATTCTCGCCATGTGCACCTCCGCACACGAAAGCCTGGGCCACTACCGCAAGGCCATTATCGACTGCGAGGAGAAGATCCTCAACAAGGACCTCGAGGTTGGTGGCGGGTGTGTCCCAATCTCTCAGATTACGTCGATATTCGCGCGGTGGGAGCTGATTCTGCAGCCGCTCAACCGTCTCATGAAGGACATTGCGGCGAACCCTGCGGACTGGCATGGGTGCCAGCTACTCGACCTTCTCATGGAGCGGTCCAACACGGGCGTGGGCGAAGTGCGCCAGGTGATGGAGAAGATGGCTCGCGACGTGCACGGCGTCATGTACAAGCAGATGGCCTCATGGATGGTCTACGGCTATCTAGCTGACCCGGACGACGAGTTTTTCATCAAACCTTACCAGCCGACCCCGCCGTCCTCCCCTAGCGGCGACCGAACCGTCACCCCAGTTCCCAAGATCTCCAACTGGCAAAACCAATTTTCGCTCGACGAGTCCATGATTCCCGGATACATCCCTTACAAGCTCGCGGAATCTATCCTCTTCGTCGGCAAAGCCATATCCACCGTCCGCAAGGACACCACCTCTTTTACCCAGGTCCCCCCAACTTCCTCTACCTTGTCCAGTAAACGCATCCAACCGCTCTCTCTTCCTGCCTCCCTCGCCTCCGCGCACCTCTCTCTCCTTCTCACCCTCTCGCACAAACCTCCGGGCTCCAATCTGTCCACTGCAACTCAGATCCTTCACCTCCACAAGACCATCCACATCATCCGCCGCTCTACGGCCGAATGGCTCTTTCGCCGCGTCCTCGTCGACGAGCACGACATCACCCGCTATCTCCATTCTTTTAAGGACTATTTTCTCCTTGGCCGCGGTGACTTCGCCGCTAACCTCATTGAGCAATTTACAGGCCTTCGCCGAGCCAAAATTGCCGCGGGGAACTCCACCATCACCGAACGTAAATCCTCCATGGGAGGTTCCTCTGCCGCCGCTCCAGCCATCCAAATCAAAGAGCAGGAGCTCAATGCACTTCTCATCAAGGCTTCTGTCGGCACCCTCTGTGAGGACGACCCAGACCTTGACAAGCTGCGCCTCCGCCTTCCGACCCCACAAGTCGCCGCTCCACCCCCGCGGCCCTCTAAGCGCCCCACCGTACGTGCCTCATCCTCCCTCCTCCCACCCGCTGCTGCCTCGACTGCGCACTTGTTCGACGATCTACTTTTGGGTGGTGTACCATTGCGGCTGCAGTACATGGTCGTGTGGCCGCTGGATCTATTCCTGACGGAGGACGAGATGAATAAGTATGCAAGACTGTGGTCGTTCCTGATCGCGTGGAAGAAGGTGCAGTGGAGGCTGACACAGCTGTGGGGGGTGCTGAGGGGTGGGTGGGTTGGTGGAAGGAGCGGGGGAAAGAAAGAGGTGAAGGTAAAAGAGGTGAAGGTGAAAGAGGTAAAAGAGGTGAAGGTGAAAGAGGTGAAAGAGGTAAAGGTGAAAAGCAAGAAAGGGGGAAAGAAGAAAGGAGAGGATGAGGCAAACAAAAGTATATTTTATGAGAGCGAGAGGGAGAAGGAGAGGGAAAGGGTTGTATGGAGGGTTAGAGGGAAGATGATGTTCTTTGTCGACGCGGTGTGGGGACATGCGCAGGTGAGTTGGGATGGAATTTTCTATTCTTGGCCGGAAATATGATATACCGGAAATATGATATTACCCCTGGATTCCCACTCACTCTTTTCCCTCTCCCGACTCTCCTAGAACGACATCATTAGTACCCACTTCCAAGCACTCCTCTCGCGCATCGCCCCTACCACCTCCCCTACCACCTCCTCAACCGACGCCGGTCCCCTCCTCGACTTTGAGGACATCCAGGCCGCTCACACCCAATATCTTGATACCCTCATGCGCGGGTGCTTACTCGAGTCCCGTGTCTGCGCCGAGACCATGAAGAGTATCCTAAGACACTGTGAGACGTTTTGTGGTGTGGTCGAGCGCGTCGGACGGGGGGGAGGATGGGAGAGGCGCGGAGGCGTGGGTGGGGTGACGCAAGAGGAGGAGAGTGGGTGGGTTGAGGAGGTGATGAGGATTGAAAAGGTGTGTATAATTGAGAGCAATATGTCGTAAGGATGAGGTTGGCATGAAGGTTGCTTCACCTGATCCGGGTCGCGCTCTGACGTTGATTTCCTCTATTCCTTTTTTTTTTTTTTTTTTTTTATCAATTCCTTATTCCTGGGGTGTTGGGGGGAAATAGGACTTTTCAGACCAGACCGGCTTCTTCTTCCGCACCCTCACGGGTGTGAACCCGGCATCCGGGGGCACTCAGGCCCTAGGCGGGCCTCCCGGACAGTTGGATCTGCTTCTAACGAGGCTTGATTATAACAAGTGGTTTTCGGTTGGGAGATATACGGTCAGCGGGGGGAGGTGAAGGCAAGGTTATGAGGTGGGCAAAACTAGATGAGATCTTAGACGCGAGTCGATGATGTGCGATATGATGATGGGCATACGTGTGCGGGTTGATTGTGAGGAGGTGCTCGCCGGGAAGCTTTAGTTCCGATCAAGCATTCTACGAATTCCAAAAACAGTTATACTCTGGATATGGAAATCGAGAGCAAGACGCGTGGGCACGTGACCGAAGGTACTACTCAGGGATCTCACCAAATTGCATTGATGATTGGGGTAATAACAGTGATACAGTGTATTTGTTGGTATGAATATCTTAACTACATGTATGTATGTAATTAAAATACTTATTAAATTTAGATTTTCTGAGGTGTTCGCTTTACATTTTTTTTATGAAAACCAAAGTGACAAAATGAAAATAATACTATTATTGATAAGTTATTTTTGGATCTATGCCAAAAGTGTTGATTTGCCAAAATCTCCGTCCCGAAGAATACAGCATAAGGGAGAGGGTATTTCGGTATTTCGGCCAAGCCACTGTCACAAAATTTTTTTATATTTTCAACTCTGTCTACTCACACATACATTTTCCAATTTAAGAAACCATGTTACAACAAAAACTCAAAACAATTTAAGAAAATAATATTAAATCTGCTCTTAAAGCTCTCAAAAACTCTTTTCCTAATAGCAAATTCCCAAGTATTAGTCACACTGCTTCAAAGTTTAGGATATTTTAATCTTCTATAGATATACTATTGTTAATAATAATCCTCCTAGCTACTGAGATCCTTCTAAGGTACTGACTGTTCATAAAGAGGAGTAACTTATAGGATACTGTATTAATATGTAGAAATTGAGCTTTGGTTTAACAAAATCTGGAATAAACTACTGTATAATAAAGATTTTATATCTAAACCTATAAAAGTACTCTTTTAGCAAAGATAGTTCTAGTAAGAATTGGTAGAAGCACTTTATAAGAGATAGTTTCAATCTCTCATTTTGTAGCTTATAGAAACTATTTAAAGCTCATGTACAGAGAGATAATGCTACTATCATTATAGATTATTTTAACAAACTTTAGCAAATTCCAATTCTAGCAAAGTAACTATAGAAATTAAAAGTAGCTGAAATACCTCTACTCTAAAAAAAACTATATTTTAGTAATTATAGAAAAGATTATAGTTCTCCCTTTCTATTATAGTTTATTTCTTTTATATTAATAGTATCTCTACTATACTGGAAGTACTCTATTATCTATCTGTTAAATATATTACATATATCTGATAACCCAAAGGAAGATTACAATCTATTCTACAATACTCATGATCTGGCATCTCTTAAGGAGTCTACAGATCTCTAGCAGATAGCATAGGTACTAAAATATAGCAAGAGGTATTTGCAAAATACTTTTAATATATTATACATTTTCTATTAATAACTTCTTTATAGTAAGTACCTAATAGTAGAGATATATTAAATTAAGTAAGTTTCTTAAAAAAATATATAGCAACTTAAAAAGTAAAGAGTATCTAATAGAGGAGATATATTGTATAGCTGCTTTCTATTATAACAGCTAACCCCTAAATTGCCTGATTTTTATAAATTTTATACTATGCTTGATTTAGGAGTTATCATAACTTTCTGTTCCCTTTCATTTTTAGTTATTAACAACTTTTATTTCTGCTTGATGACTTTTATTTCTGTAAAATGCTACTACTAGAGTCATTATGTATTCTTTGCAATGATTGGATTGTATTTTTATAGTGAAATCTTTATTAGTTATTCTTTAGTCTCTCAAATTTATATAAATACCCCCTCTATTTCTATTTAAATAAATCAGTTTATACAAAGTCTTGAAATATCTTAATATTAGTCATAATAAAGCCTAAAGAGCACAGCATATTTAGCTATAATAAGGATACATAAAGGGAGATATTGCATCTGACACTCTGAGCATTTTCACTTAGTATACACAAATGAATGACCAGTTATTAGTACATTTGTCACATCTTGGTACTGACTAGTAGAAGAGTTATTGAAAGACTGACTCTTATATCCTCATTCAAGCAGAACTGAACTACCTCTTCAAGTAATAACAGCATACCTATAGTGGAAGACAGCATCATTTAAAATAGACTACCAAAGGATACCCCTACTTTTTATATGAAGAAGATCATCAAATAGTTCCAGCTCTGAGGAAGAAGAATTCATTACACCTGACTCTTCTGACAGCAACTATAGTGAGATAAGAGAATCCATCACCTCTCTTATAGTACATGATGGGTTATCATCTGATGATGAATCAGCTATCAATTTTAGTGATGATTTACAAGTATTATTTTATGAAACATCTGATGATAAATCAGACAATGAACTAGAAATCAACACATATGAAATAATAGAAAGACTATCAACCTTTACCAGTTATATACTAGCTGAATCAGTAATCAAGTTCATTGAAGACTTACAGATTTATAATGTAATCCAATAATTCAACAATATTACAAAAGTAAATGTTCTAGAAGCAGTTTTACAGAGACCCACCAAGATCACATATAACACTGTGGTAATCACTATAGTAGCAAATAGAGAATTTAATATAGGAGCAAAAGAAGCAAATGTAGAAGCTAATACTGCAGTAACCTTCACCAATGCTATTGCATAGTTGAGAGATACCTACCATATAGCTAACATATAGCAAAGTATGAAGGATCAGCTAGCATCAATATATCAAGGAATGAACAAAAGTCTCCTTACCTTTCACATAAAAATCTGATATGCAGTAGACCTTATGGAATATCCAATAGCTAATCAGGACCTTATCATAGAGCAGTCTTTCATAAATAGACTTCACTAAGAAATTGCCCTCCAGGTACACTCCAGCCCAGTTAGACTAAATCATATACAAAAGCATAAAGATATTAAGCTATATATATAAAACCTGGATCAAGATATAATGCAGTAAATATTGCCAAGTAACCTCTAAGAACTCTATATAGTATCAGCAGTTATACCTACCATCATACCAGCAACAGTCAACTAGGGAGCAGCTTTATGAAATGACCTAGCTATAGATGACCTTATTGAACAAATAAGTATATATCTCAGATCTTAAAAGGCAAATCAATGCATAGTGACCAGTTCAATGATTTATAGCAAACTTAACCCCTGCAACAGGATCAAATGCATACCTAATCAGGAATCAAAGGTGCTTCAGATGTAACCAAGATAGGTATATATTCAGAGATTGCACTTAGCTAAATATGAGAGTATGTAGAAGTATAGAGAAAAAGGGTACTATGCTTCAAGATATATAATGGAAACAAGCAGAATTATCTAACCAGAAACTCAAGGATAGACTTAGATAAATGTCATCATCTTTGAAGAAGAAGACTTTAATAATAAAGATGAATATAGTTAGGTAGAGGTATTCCCAGCCATACAGGAGAAACAAAAACCTGGATATCCTAAGAAAGCAGAATCCTCTTATATAATGAAAACCCTATGAGTAGCATAATAAGTACAAGAATGTAAATTTGATAGTGATAAACAAGATGAGCTATTCAAAGAAGAAGTTAACTACATTATCTGAGAAAATATACTAATATCTAAGACACCTATAAGTGAAGGAAACAAGGAATGCAAATTATGGAAATCTAAGAAATATAGTCTAGATATATAGAAGGAAATGGAAGACATGATAATTCTGGTTAAAATAGGACAACTTGCTGAATTTTCAACATTCTGATAACAAATCTGAAAAGAGATAAGTGATATACAACCTAGGTATAAAGTAGTGAAGATCAATGTAGTATAGCAATCAGAGGATGATAAACTACAGAACTCCTCAGCATACTCACAATATCAGATTGAAGAAATTACAATATCATATATTATTGATACAGGTGCTGGAGGATGTATTATTAGTAAAACAATGCTTGACCGACTTAAATAGCAGATTGAAGAAGCCATAACTATGATAATTGTAGTAGCAGATGGACATGTCATAACACTACTTGGCAAAGTGTATAAACTATCTATTGTGATAGAATATTTTGTGATAACATATAATTTGATCATGTGAGATTACAAGTCATGTAACTCATAATAATACTGAGACTTGAAGTGTTATTGAGACTTGAAGTATTATTGAGATCTGCAATTACATTATAACCTAAAATAGTATTTCGATCTGATATATTATTTCACTGCCCAATTTCATTATAACCTAATATATCATTTTATTATATCTTAACCAATCAATTTGTACCTTATATTTAGCTGAGCCAATCAGAAATTTAAGTAGTAATCTGGGTAGCTGCCCATATAGTACCTTATAATTTCTTATAAATACCCCACTCGTAATTATTAATAAAATTTGGACTGCAACAAGCCAAGGAAGCTTACAACAGACAACCCAAGGGATATTAAAAGCCTTACTCAAGGAGTAAGCAATTAGGGATAGTTTTGAGACTCTAACAGATATACTTTATTCAATCGATCGTATTTAAATCTTACCAGTTAACACTTATACTGACACCCTTCTTAAGATGCTACTACATAAACTGCTAAGACCCCTAAAACATATTTTCTGTACCTGCTCAACTCTGAGTATTTCACTGTTAATATATTTTAGTCCATTACACTATCTGTTTTGGTAAACTTATTATTCTGGTATCAGCAATAATAGTTGATACTATATCCTATGACCTTGTTATTAGGAATAACTAGTTAAAAAAGATACAAGTAGTGATCAATCTTGGTACATATAGAATGCGAATTACTTGGAAAGAATGATACTATAAAATACCTATTAACCTAGAAAGAGAAGTCTGCTTACAGATAATAAAAAGTAATAATGAAGATGAACAAAAAGAATTCTTCATGATGCAGATCATACGAACCAACCAGAAGGCTAAACTATTGAAGTGAAAAAGTGAACAAGCTACAGGATTCAATCTCTCTACTGTCAAAGATATTAAACTGCAACCCAAAGAGTTATGCATAGTTGGAACAGAAATTACCATAAGAATATCTCAGGGATATTATAGTCAAATCAAACTAAGAAGTTCTCTTGCAGTTGCTAGAATCACAATTGATATAGGAGTCATCAATGCAGACTATATAGGTGAAATTAAGATTGTAGTCATCAACTAACATTAATTCAATATAGCCAAACTTTATAAAGGAGATTGAGTTGCATAGTTAATAATCATACCTATTTGGACTGGCAAGGCAATGAAAGTAGCTAACCTTGAAGAAACAGCTAGAGAAGACAAAGGGTTTAGATCAACTGGAATAAACATTATAAAACTTATAACAGAACTTAAACATGCACCCAAAACAGCAAATAAGAAGGCATATACTTTCAGAGAATAGCTTGGTGAAAGAAAGAAAAAGAAGTTAAAGAAACTCATCAATAAGTATTCTGATATATTTACAATAACCTTTGAGGAAATCAACTTGAAGCCACCAAAGTACTTTCATCATATTAATGTCCAAGGATATCCTCTGATCAAATGTACACCATACCAAACACTACTTGCATACATCAAATAGCAGTAAAAAGAAATTGATGATATGATCAAAGGAGGAATGGCTGCTAAAATGGACAGCCCATAGGGATTCCCAAATGTTATCACACCTAAGAAGAGATTAGAAGCCAGAACCTTTGCTCTAAGAATATATATCAATTTTAGAAAACTTAATGATATTACTAAGGGAGATGCCTTTCTGATACTAAGAATTAACAACACCTTTTTAAAAATACTATTCATGTGAGTCTCTATACAACCCTCAACATAACTAGTGAATATTATCAGATAGGACTTGATAAAGAATTGTAGGAAATCACCTCCTTCATAACCTTGCAAAGCCATTAGAAATATTTATAAATACCATTTAGACTCAAGAATACCCCAGCAAGCTTTCAGAAGATAATGACCAAGATATTTAGAGACCTCATTAAAAAAACACTACTGGTTTATATTGATGATATCATAATATTTACAGTAACATTCTTGGATCATATCAAGGCATTATGTAAAGTATTCAACCGAATGAGAACTGAAGATCTTTATTTAAAACCAAAAAAGTATATATTTGCTATTAAAAAAGTCATAATACTTAGATATATTATTGACAAAGAAGGAATCTGAACTGACTCAGCCAAAGTGGAAGCTGTCACCAAATTTAAAAAACCTATAAACTAAACAGAGATGTGCACTTTTCTAGGATTAGCCTTATACTACTGCCAATATATACGAAATTTTACAAGTCTAGCTGAACCCTTTTATATAACCTTAATAAAAAGCTACAATTAGATAGAAATCAATGAAGAATAGAGTAAACTCGAGCAAGAAGTACTCAATGTATTAAGAAGGCTCTGGCAACTGCACCTGTATTGGTGAAACCAAACTGGATAAAGCTTTTCAAGTTATATACAGATATAAGTACAGTAGGAGTAGGGGCAATTCTTTTGCAAGATTATACTAAAGGCCTAGAATGAGTAATTTGTTATATAAGTAGAGAAACCTACAATGCTGAGAAGAATTATGAATTAACCAAATTGGAGTATCTTACAGTCATATGGGTAGTCAAGTGGTTTAGATATTATCTTATCAAATAATATTTTAAAGTTATCATAGACTATTTGACACTTAAATGGTTGTTCAACAGACTTGATCTAAGTAGAATGTATATATGTTAGATTATAATACTTCAAGAATATGATTTTACAGTAAAATTCAGAAAAGGAATGATGAACTAGAATACTGATGTACTCAGCAGAATGTCATTATTGGATGCCTAAGGCAGAGTGCAGCAATGAATACAATACTATACTATGATCTGGTGATTTGATTGATAAAGAGAGAAATTAGAGAAGATATAGAGGATTGGACAAAGAATATTTTATTAACTACAGGCAGACAGTATGAAATTCAAAACAATTTATTATATCAAAAAAAGGAGGGATATATTATTCTAGTAATTTAGGAAAAGGATATATTGAACATTTTATTGTTAGCATATAATTATCTATTATCTAGATATGTAAGCTAGGACAATACTTTATATTAACTTAGAAATTTAGCATAGTAGCCTAGAATGCAAGATGATATAACCAACTTTATATAGAATTGTAACATATGCTAAAAATGAGCAAGAGCAAAAGATATACCCCAAGCTGCTTCTGCAATCATCAAGGCTGAGCCATTTTTGCACATTGGGATAGATGTCATTGAACCTATGCTAGTAACATTAATGGGAAAAAGATATATCATTTTAGCAGTTAATTTCTTTACAAAATATTTAGAAGCAATAGCAATTGAAGATGCAGATGCATAAACAATAGCTAAGTTCCTATATACTAACATTATCTGTAGGTATAAAGTACTGAAGGAAATAGCCAGTGACTAAGGTATGGAGTTTCTGAATAAGCTAATCAGGAAACTCAAGTAAACTTACTATATCAAGTATATCCAAATGATATTGTACCACCTATAAGGAAATAATCAAACCAAATGCACTAACTAGATGGTCAAGAATGTTCTAGTAAAAATTATCAATCAAGAAGCATCATGGAACTATTATCTTGATAGCACTCTTTTTGTAGTTCGAACTATTTGTCAGGTATCAACAAAGTTCAGCCCTTTGAGCTTATATATAGGAGATTGCCAAACTGAGAGTTTCACTATCCCAAAAAAGATATCAGAATATATAATGATTGTCTATAGGCTTACATTGCATAAGATATCAGCAGGTTACAATTAATCCAAAAGAAAACATTTATATTTATTAACAAGGCACAGGAGAGATAATAGATGAATCAAAACAGAAAGGTAAATACATACAACCCCCTTATATATTGAAGATCAAGTCCTTATATACCAGAACATTGTGGAATCATCATAGTTGGCTAAATTACAACTGAAGTAGGAAGGATCATACTATATATAGGCTATAAAAGAAAGTACAATTTAGCTTAGGAGACTCAATGGTTCCATCCTCTCTACTCTAGTTCACTAGAGCAAAGTTAAGATCTACTATACCTAACAAATGCAGCCCAAAGAAGGATATAGAAAAAGCAATGAAAGAAGCACTAATGAAGGGATCCAAGACTATCAACTGGATACCCCTTGATCAAGAGGAAGACTCTGAAAAACTTCTTATACTTAGCTAGCAGTACCATGAGTAGTTATGCTACCAAAATCATACAACCGATGCTACAATCTGGTTCCATCAAGGATGAGCTTGAAGCCTATATCACAAAACAGAAAGCAAGAGGTAGTACTATCCAAGTTTATAAAAGATATAGTTGACAAGATCTATGCACTTTTTCTGAGCTATGAATAGCTCCTTTCAGAATTCTATGGAAGAACTATTGATATTTCTAAATTGACTCTTGCTGAAATTGCTCAAATCTGTCAAGCTATAGAAGAAGAGATTGCCTTGTTACCCTTTAGTTTTAAGGACAAAACATTCCCAGTTGAGCTCTTAGATATAATGGCTAACCCCCAAATTACTTGATTTTCATGAATTTTATACTATACTTGATTTAGGAGTTATCATAACTTTCTATCCTCTTCTATTTTTAGTCATTGATAACTTTTATTTCTACTTAATGACTTTTATTTCTACTTGATGACTTTTATTTCTGCTTGATGACTTTTATTTCTACTTGATGACTTTTATTTCCGCTTGATGACTTTTATTTCTACAAAATGCTGCCACCAGAGTTATTACATATTCTTTACAATAATTGAATTATATTTTCATAGTAGAATCTTTATTAGTTATTCTTTAGTCTCTCAAATTTGTATAAATACCCTCTCTATTTCTATCTAAATAAATCAGTTTGCACAAAGTCTTAGAATATTCAATATCAGTCATAGTAAAGCCTGAAGAGCATAGCATGTTTAGCTATAGTAAGAATATGTAAAGAGAAATATCACATCTGATACTCTGAGCATTCTCACTTGGTACATACAAATAAATAACTGGTTATTAGTACATTTGTCATACTATATAGTAGTAATATATATTTAGTAACAATGTTACTAAGAAGCATAAAGAACTATAATGAGAAAATAAGTTTATAAACAGCAGTAAGCTGCTATGGAAGAGGTAGTAGTATATTGAGAGTAAAAATAGAAAAAGTAGCTAAAATAATAGTAGAGCTAGATATAAGAGAAGTAGCTGAAAATAATAGTAATAATAATAAATAGTAATATAATAATAATAGTATATTAGAATTAGTTTAATTTAGAAATAATTCTAATATAATATAACTATAAATATTATTATTTACTACTAAACAGATCATTAATAGTATAGTTAGTAATTATATCTCTAATATATAGAATTACTAGTTTGAATCTAGCTGAAATTATAAATTTTTATTATTGCTTAAAAAGGTCTAACATTTAATATAGAATTAAGAGTCAAGGTAGCTTCTTTCTATCAGATATAGTATATTCTCTCTTTATATATATATATATAGGTTTATTCAAATTGAGTATAGTTTTGATCTTCTTGTCTTGTACATTAATTATGCATTTATTAAAAGAGGAAAAAATATATATATTATAGGATGTTCAGGAAAATAAGCTATTAGTTTTTTTTTTTTTTTTTTTTTTTTTTTTACTAATCAGCTCTAGACCATTAAAGGAAAAATCTAGAATTTCTGCATCAATTACAAATTAATTTATTATTTGTTTATTGAGAGTAGTACTGATCATTCTATTTGGAGGTTTTTATATAAAAAGAGAAAAGAAAATAATTTAGTAGTACTAAAAGATAAGAAAAAGATATTTCTATTTAGTATCTTATCTTGAGCAAGATATTATGGCATAATCATGCATTTATAAAAGAAGAACAATAGAAGTTTTTATACTACAAAGATTTCTTAGTAATATAATTAGCTTTTACATTAACTATCTTATATAGATAACTTATAAAAAAATTAATTTGCTTTCAAAAATAATTACTAAAAGAATAGAGTAATTATTGTAGCTAATGCATCTCCAAGCATGCATATACAATTCCTCTTTCCTATGATGACAGATATTAATAATAGGAATCATAGCTATAGATATCTTACAATTGTTGAATGCTCCTTCAAGAAGACGAATTGACAATGGATGCCCATTTGCTTCATCGCTGATCTTCATTGCATCCTCCTCTTAAATTTCTTTTGGCTGTTGAGGTGCCCATTGTCGAAAGACCGGCATCCCTTCTTGTTTTTGCAATCCTTGTAACTCAATCAATTGTTCATCGGGCCACCGGAGTACCACCCTTGATGTTGTAAGAATGTGACATTAGGAGGTGTTTCGCAGAAAAACCGCTTTATAGATTCAGCCTCTTCTTGTATATTTGAATCCTTGTTTTCGTCTGCTTGTTGGAGGGTCTCCATGTTGTCAAGATAGAGTAATATGGTGCCTTCGTTTGCCAATATATACAACACGTCAGTTTCTAGCTCTTCAGAGTCTGAAAATCTTTTTATATCGATATTGAGAAATTCGGTAATATTTGATATTACTGAATCGAAGCTTGACAAAGGAAAGCACAAGTATTCTGTTAAAGTTAAAGTTCTTAACTGCTCGGATCGCCAATGTGCCAATGTTGTTTTACCCATTCTAGCATCCGCGTCTGCAAGCATTGTACCGTAATGTTCATGAACGATATTCTCCAGTGATATGTCGAGATATTTTGGCAAGCCCGCCGCACTGCTGAGAAATTTCAAACTAAATGGGTGTCCCTCCACGCGTGTGGCAAACGCGTGTGGCAAGTTCGTAATTCTCCTCCTTCCGAATCTTCGTCTTGGCTCTAGGGCTAAGACTTTCAGCGAATAATTTATAGCCGCTATGAATGTCCGAGCCAACGAAGCCGTCGAGTGGGAACAGATTCTCTCCCAGCCATCCTGTGATGTTGCCAAGATCTTTACTGCAATGTCTGACCTTGATATAATCTCTTGAATCCAATCCACCAAAAATACAGCGTCTTAGTGGCTGCGTGCTTCAGCATGATCCGGGACAATCAAAGACGAGGCTTTGAATTAATTAGAAATAACTTGTCCCAAAGTTTCTAGCTTCTCAGCACCGTTTCGAGCATCGTTCGGAAATAGAATGTCGGTCAGGCCCCGCAAATAATCTCTGAGATCCCCTTTTTATCGTCGAACTGCCAGATAAAAATTCCACCGGGGAAGAAATGGCCAAACACGGTGAATCGCCTCCTTGATCAGCGTTGTCTAATGTTTGTATACTTGCAAAATTTTTAAACAATAATCAACTCTTCGGGACTAACCGCCAATGCCTGTAATAATGCACAAGTCAAAGGAATCATTCGTACGAGTCACCATTCTCCTCAAAACGCCGTTCAAATCAGCAAGCTGCTTCTTGCGTCCGAAAAATTTCCTTGGTGAGGAGATAACGTTGAGATTGTTGGGAAACATGTTCAATTCGATTTTAAGTTCTCCCGATTCACACAGAAATATGTTGTCGGCCGTCTGACAGTTGCTCGAATAGAGTATCTAGCAATGAGATTATTGGTTGTAAGAGAATTCAATTATCAAGGTTAGAAAAGATATTAATTATCACCTATCATGGCGCCCGCCAGGTAGTCACTTTGTCGAAGTTCCTCGACAGATAAATCTTGTACAGGGTAATGATAAAATTGTGCCTCGGACTTGCGGGCAATATCATCAGGTAAGGAGCAGTACGAACCGATAGTGTACTGAACGCAACTTCACGACTATCGGCTTACAATTTGTCAACAATAGAAAAAGAAACAGATTTGTTTAATATACTAGGAACAGAAGCCCTTGGGATACTGTCCTCATTTAATGTTCTCGGCAATCCTAAATTACAAGCTTGTGATTATTTTTGGCCTCTATTTTTCCTTTTCGGAATGTTTGTGTCGCCGGTGCTCAGTTGATTCCATCGTCTTCTTTTACAGTTATCTCTCTCAGATTGAGCATGAATCTCAGGTCATTCAAAGTATCAAAAAAAAAAAAAAGATATAGATGAAGCAAATTCACTATGCACAAGATTTTACTGCCTCCCTCGCCATTCTCCTTGCCTTCCACCATCCCCATCCCCAAAACGCCGTCACGCATGCCGCCGTGACCACCCATCTAGTCGCGACATCTCTCCACACCACGAACCTCGCCACGTCCCTAGCCCACCTCCTCGCCCCGCGCCTCTTTCTGATTCCTTCTTTCCTGGGCTCCCCCATCACCACCGTCGCCACAAGCTCTCCTCTACACATCGGACACGTCGGCTCCGCCCGCCCGCCCACAAGCGTCATCCCGCCTGGGCCGAGCACCAGCGTACGCGGATCGGAGGGGCGGGCGAGCACCCAGCGGCGCATGCAGGCTCGGTGGGCCACATGATGGGGGATACGACAGAATGCTTCAAGAACGTCATGACTGTCATCCTCGGAGTCAGAGGAGGAGGGGGAGGAGGGGAGAAGAGTACCAAGGCAGATACAGCAGTCAGCCGAGGTGGAGGTAGGAGGGGCAGGGCGGCCGACCAGGCGGGTGGTCGTGTGAACGAAGAGATAAGAGCGAGAGTGAAGCTGGAGGAGACGGAGATGGAAAAGCTCATCAATGAGAGTAGAGAAGATAGTGAGGAGAAGGAGAGGACGAAGGGGCGGAGGGTGTCGGGAAGGAGGGTGAGGAGGAGTGAGCAGGGGGGTCTAGGTGAAGGTTCGTGGGAGAATATGAGGGAGTTATTGTGTTAATTACAAGAACAAAATAACAAATGAAGAAGTCGAAGGATATCAGGAAGCATAAACATGACATACCCTACTGTTGAACCATCGTAATATGATATACGCCACCTTCACCGTATAGAAGGAAAAAAGAACATGAGTCTACCGCGCTTCAGT
This sequence comes from Endogone sp. FLAS-F59071, assembly GCA_003990785.1. Taxonomy (NCBI): domain Eukaryota; kingdom Fungi; phylum Mucoromycota; class Endogonomycetes; order Endogonales; family Endogonaceae; genus Endogone; species Endogone sp. FLAS-F59071. The sequence continues at coordinate 4,554 of RBNK01000573.1, read as the reverse complement.
GATGCCCGCCGTAGCTGTTATCAGACAATAGAAGAATATTAATAAATATTACCAGAAGATGGTAAAAAGATATGGAACGCCTCTCGTCCGAATTAAGCTGCTGCCGGAACGCTCGGCGGCCGTGTCGGTACGGAAGGAGGAGGGACGCTGTGGAGGTGTAAATTGGACGGTAAGTTTGACCAGTTGATAGAGGGTCAAAGGAGCTGAGAGACGGTTGGCTCGCCTTTCGCCCACGAACTACAGGCCCAGGCGAGCAGGAAGGTCTGCACAGTAGAAGGGAGGTGCAAGAAGTTCATGATCATTTCGCGGCGAGAGTCGTAGAGTCGTGACTTTCAAGGCTTGTGCCATCACGTGCAGCGATTCAGGTGAAGGCTACGTCACATGTTTTGAGTGTAGCGACACGTAATCCACATAAAACCCGTAAACCCGTTACCAACCTTCCACTCTCCACCACCTCAACCATGGAATCTCTCCTTGGCATCACCGGTAAAGATTTCGTTATGCTTGCCTCCGATACCCTCTCAGCGCGGAGCATCGTAATTATGAAGGACACCGAGGACAAGTCGTGCGCGTTGAATCCACACACTGTGCTGCTGTATAGTGGCGAACCGGGCGACACTGTTAACTTCGCCGAATACATTCAGCGAAATGTACAGCTGTACGGGATCAAGAACGGAACCGAACTTAGCCCAAAGGCTGCGGCAAACTTCACGAGGAGGGAACTGGCCTCTTCGTTGAGAACCAGGGTAAGTAGTCGAAAGGAAAGGAAAGGGAGAGGGGGGGGGGGGGCAGGAAAAGGAAGCAGGAGTAATGTGGTGAAGTTAGGAGTTTGTGCAGGAAAGGTCGTGTCAGGATACCGAGAGTTTGGAATGAGAAGGTCGTTTGAGAGTTGTAATCAATGTGTTGTTTCTAAGATGAATAAGGCAATGGCAGGGAACGTAATTGGCTGGTGATTGCGGTCTATGGACAGATCTGGAGCTAGTGTTTGTCCTGATTGTGCAGCAATCTACGTAGCCGACCAAAAATACTTTCACCTCCTACCCAACGAACGACATATCACCCGATGGCCATCCTACCCTCCTCTCTTTCCATTATTTCTAACACTTCAACTCTCATGTGCTTTCTACCATAACCCAATAGCAAAGTTACGCAGTCAACTTGATCATTGGCGGTTTTGACGTGACGACGGGTGAGCCGAACCTGTACTGGCTGGACTACATGGCAGCGATGACACCTCTCAAGTTCGCGTCGCAGGGCCACGGCTCTTATTTCTGCTTGTCGCTCATGGATCGATACTACAAGCCTAATATGAATCTCGAAGAAGTCAAGGGCTTGATGCGCATGTGCCTACAGGAGCTCAAGACCAGGTTCGTCATCAACCTGCCCGCGTTCAAGGTCAAAGTCGTAGATAAGGACGGGATTAGGGAGGAGGATTTATAGAAGGTATACCGTAAAAGGGTGAGAAGCAGGTATGGGAGGAACGATTATGGGAGAATTTTAGGTGGAACGTGGACCGGCAGATCAATTCGTGTGTTGTGAAAGGAATTTATTAAATTTGAATGTTACGGCGGTCGTGTGGGAAGACAACGGACTCATGTAACAGAAGATAGTGAATAACGGATGAAAAAAATGTGTAGCCTACCGGTCGTGAAGCTTGAGGTTTTCGAAATATCGTTTTTCTTTTCCTTCTATGGTGTTCTTTATCTCCATAAAGTAATAAAGTCCGTGTTCGATGCACTGCCACACTTCTTGCCCTCTTTTGGCACTTGCGATGCACGTGACTTTGGAATTGAACAACAAAAATCGGTCGCTCTTATGTGGTTCTCTTCGAACAACCTTCCCACCTGGCAAATGTCCTCCTCAGAACGAGCATCCCTCCTCCGGCCTCAAGGTATACAATTCCTCTGCACTTTCCCTATCCTTTCCCACGTTTTTTTCTGCAGAGCTGACCTCTCGCACATTTTGCCACCCTCCCCTCAGGCTTGGAGGATCTACGGAAGACATCTCCCGCGCCTCGGAGCATGAAGCAGCGGCTCTCCGATCCGGCTTGGGCATGGCCTCTCGCCACCCTGGGCTTTGTTGCCGTGTTTGTCCCGATCGTGTTGCTTATCTTGGCCGTTGAAGACCCCGATGGTAGGTTATGCTTCTGCCTATTGTTGTTGAGAGAGAGTTACCTGAAAGTTTTGTGTTTGCCAAGAGTTAGATCCACGTCCGATGCCACGACCAAAAAGCAAAAAAAAAAAAAAAAAAAAAAAAAAAAAAGCAAACTCGGTTCATTTTCTTTAACCGACACCTTCCTCGCCCCCTTCTTCCCATTCTCCCAAAACCTCTATCCCAGTTGGCCGCTCTCTCTCGCATGACTCGCTCCTGAGATCCCTCTATCCACGCAATATCCTCACACATCTCTCAGCCCTGGACGAGATAGCAAAAGAGCACAATGGTACGCGTAGCATTGGTGAAGGCTATAATGCCAGTGCGAAGTACGTGGCGGACTTGCTGTACACCAAGCTCGCTAGGTGGTGCGATGTGCAACTGCAACCGTTCGTGGCGCCCGTGTGGGAACGTACAGGGCCAGCGAACCTGACTGTAGATTATGCGGAAGGAAAGTGGCGCGTCGAATACCAGGAGGGAGTGGATTTTGCACGTAAGTGTTAAGGGGTGGAAAAACGAGAAAGAGTTCTTTGATGAGTTGACAATAATTCGCTCGTGTCGCATCAGGCGGTGTTAAACTCATCGGTCCCTTCCCTTTCGCACAGCTATGCGCTACGGCGGCCAGTCCGCAGTGCTGGCTGACCAGCAGGTTCTTGAGATCCCCGATCACGGGTGTAACGTCTCAGACTTTGCCGACGTGGTCGGCAAGATCGCTCTGATCCGCGAGGGCCTCGGCGCAGGTGCCTGCGAGCTCTGGGAGGCAGCTTGGACCGCTGAGCAGGTAGGCACCTCCCTCTCCAGAGTTAACCCTTCTTCCCTTCATTTACCCCTTTCTCCTTCCACTTAACCCTTCCAATTGACCTCCCTTCCCCTCTTCCTTCCTAAAATTCACCTCATCACAGCACAACGCCACGGCCGTTATTTTCTATAATAGCCCCAAGCGCCGCTCCCTCCTCTTCAATCGTATCCGCATCGTCGCCTGGAAGGAGGGTGACCCGCTTATGACTATCCCCGTCATCGCTGTCACGGCTTCCCTGGGGCAGACACTGGCGCTCGCGTCCGCCGCGGGGATTGGGCGCGTTGATTTGAGCACGAACACGGCCATCACTCTGCACACCACGCACAATGTCCTGTGCGTAGGGAAACACGGCGATGATGACAACCGCATCCTTGTCGGTGCGCATCTCGGTAAGTCGTATTCCTCCTCACCTTTGCCCTCCTGTTTCAAAAAGTGTTGACAAGGTTATTATGTTCCTCAAGACTCTGTCCCTGCTGGCCCCGGTTTGGTGGACAATGCCTCCGGCAGCGCGACCCTGCTGGAGATCCTGCTGCTCCTTGAGCGGCATCATCCGAGGTTCTACACGCACAACAAGCTGGTGTTCGCGTGGTGGGGGGCCGAGGAGGTCGGGTTGCTTGGGTCAAGGCACTACGTCCGCACGCTACCCAAGAAGGAAAAGCGCAAGATCGTGGCAAGCTTAAATTTTGATATGCTAGCGAGTCCGAATGGAATACCATTCGTAAGTACATATTAGAGCTTGTGCTTGGTGGGTTTTTGATGGACTCTGGATAATCCCTTTATCCTCATGTGCAGATCCACAATGGCACCGACGCCCCTTCTGTAGTTCGCCAAGCCTCTGTGCAGCTCCAGCACGCTTTTGAGCAGTATTACAACCGCAAGAAGCGCGACTACGAGATTACAGACATGACAGCTGGGAGTGACTTTTTGCCGTTCCTCGAAGGTGGCATACCCTCAGGTGTGTTACCCTTTGGTTCCATTTGGTAAAAGAGTTTATTTTGCTGATACATGGATTTTGAATTTGGTGAATAGGTGGAATTCTGACAGGCGCCGGAGAGTTCAAGACAGAAGAGCAAAGGCACATTTTTGGCGGGTTCGCGAACACGCCGATGGATCCATGCTATCATCGGGTAGGTTTCTAGGAAAGATAATGTTGGGAAGGGGTTTAGATCGTATGTGGTAGATGGTGGTAGCGAAAACGATTGTCACCTCTCGCTTACGCGTGATTAGAGTCGTTCTTTCGTTTTGACATTTGTATGTCTGATAATCACCCGTTCGATTGCCCTGCCTGCGCGATAGAACTGCGATTCTTTTGAAAACATCAACGAAGATCTAATTGAGCTGGTAAGCGAACTTATTTTTTGCCTCTCCATCTCTGTAAGCAATAATCGCTCTTCATAACAACCTCTACCTCACTCAAACACTCTCACCCAAAATACCCGTAGATGTCCCAGGCCGCCATGTACGTTATCTCACGCCTCGCACGCCATAAGGAATTGGCAGCTTATCTCCAGGGTGATGTACCGCTTGAATAAGTTGAGCGGTGAGTAGTCAGTCGCTTGGATATAGACTGTGCGTATCTCGATCAACTTACAATGTCTAAAAAA
>RBNK01000572.1:0-23647 GCA_003990785.1 Endogone sp. FLAS-F59071 | reverse complement strand
TTTTTGTTTTTTTTTTATTATAAGACAATAGGAAAAATAACACCTTTTTATATCTGAGATCATTGCTGAAAGTTTAGCTAGTTCAGTGAAGTTAGCAGATAAAAAAATATTGCAAAAAATATTTTACAGAATAAGAAAGCTTAATAAATGAGATAGTCTAATAAATAAGAAAGTTTGACAAATGAATATGACAAAGAGATATGTAAAAACAAATATACCATTTGATTTTAACTGAGCCAATCAAAATTCAAGACATTATGCTCTGTCACACTCTATTTTAGGTATTTGCAACATTTTGGGTATTTGCAAATCTTATTTTTATTCCTTAGAAATCTCCAGTTCAATCTTATAAACACAAAATAACTATGTTTACACTCTTGCCTTTTTGAAATACATACATGAACACTCCTATTTCGTCTTTCACATTTGGTGAATAAAACATGAACATTATAATATTTTACCAAACAGTATCTTCACTTATAGTATTTGTTTCCTGAACTTTGTAATTAATATGAAGCTTTTTTGTATCTTCTGCAATCAGGAATTCTAATTCACCTCAGGCCTTGCTCAAAATACCTGTGAAAACACAATATCTATATTCAATATTCATCCAAAAGCCAAAAAGCTGAACCTTCTATGAACAAGAATATTTCAGTTCATCAAAACTTTGAGGATTTTACAATAGTCCATATTAATAAAACAAGATACTAAGACCATGATTCCCAGTCATTACTACCTGCCAACTATACTACACTAGTATATAAGTGATCATTAAGTCCATGTACTCCAGATATTCAGATTAAACATGTGTGACTAGTTATTAACAGTAAACCAACTGCAACTGACATCATCTATAAACCAACTACTGTTGACAGTAAGCTAACTGCAACTAATGTTATCCACGAACCAACTACCATTGACAGTGAACCAACTACCATTGACAGCAAGCCAACCATAACTGATTTTATTATCTACAAACTAATAACTGATAATGAACCAACTGATTACATCATCTACAAATCAACTGGTAGTATGATTTTTGATAGTGAAGAAGTACACATATAATATAGTGAGTTTATAAAAAAACTCTAATAGGTACTTGAGTCCGATGCAAACAATTCTCTATATCTCTGGAAGTATGAAGGTGAAATTTGGTTTATAGAGCTATTATTCCGAAATAAGAATATATCCTAAATAACTGCAGATAGTCTACTTGGTGCTTTCATAAATAAACAAATTTCAATAGTGGATAGCTCTATTCAATTTACAAACTCCAGAGAAATGGTAAAACTATTAGACATGGCAGCAAAACAAAAAACAGTATATATACTCTAAATCTTTTCATATATACAAGTATAGCTTATAATGAATACTTATGTTCTACTATTTATTTAGCCCTTTTACAGTAAAGTTTTCACTATTACGAACAAGTCTGAGACTTAGACTAGGCTATAGGAGTTGTTTTTTTTTGAATCTTCTGTGATATAAAAATTAATGTCAAATCTTTCTTTTGAGAATAACATAGTTTTCAAAGTGGAGAAACACTTTAGTTTGAGAACTTATTAATACTCAGAGATTCATTAGAGTAATTTTTGGTAGGAGACTCAAGTAATAAATAATATTTGTCTTTTCAGTTCATAAATAACAATTAATTGTCTATAGATTATTATTAAGTTACTCTTTCTTTCATAGTTTGTAAATTAAACTTTCTGCTAGCCTAACTGTAATCCCAGTATTGCTTGAAATAGACTAGATACATTGCAATCTGCTTAGATACACCAAAATGTATCTACTGTACATGTTGATTAGTAACATACCAAAACATATTCAGCAAATATATTCTCAAAATGTATTTCCAGTGATTTTATATTTTCCAGTCTTTGAAGGAATACCAAAGGAGACTGAGATAAAGATTTTTTATAAAGCAAAGATAATTCTATATCATATATATATAGCATGGGTTCTTGAAGGCTTCATTAAAGCAGAAAAAAGGTGAGTTTTCAGTTCACAAACTTTAATTTTATTTTTCTTTGATAAAATTTGTCATTAATTATCAAACATAAATAAATTTTTAGTAGTATCATTATGTGCAGACTAGATAGTAGACTTCATGATTGTTATCTAGTAGTCATATCATTTATAGCTAACTATCCGGAAGCATATTTGATATATCTAGTTTATACAAACTATGCCTGCTTAGTATGTATGGCTTCTAAGAATAAATTTTCTTGTTTTGATGAGAAATACTGCCTGTAAATAGTTGCTGAAATGAAAAAAAAAATGATTATGAGCATATCTAAGAATATTTCAAAGAATGATAACCAAAAGGCTAAGAGACTTCTGCAAAAATATAGGCTAAAAGGGTAAAAAGTATATATATTTAAGTACAGTTAGAAATGAAATTTGCTCTGAACATTTCTATTCATGAATTTTATTTTCATTTAATTAATTTATCTAGAATGTTTTATGAGAACTATCCTTTATGAATGTTTACTCTACAATTATACTTGATATGCTTCATCAAATTAAAAAAGGTGTTTGAGAATATCTTGTTAATTTAACTCTAGAAATCATTAGACAAAGTTATAGTTCATATATAGCAAATCAATTAATACTAGAACTAGATCTTCACATCTATCTTGTTCTAAGATATTCTGAACTTAGAAAATTCAGTAAAGAAATTTCCCATTTATCTTAGATAACAGCAGCTGAATACCAACAATTAATAAGAGTATATTTATTATTATTCTAGAAATTGATTGAGAAGTTCATGAATATATTATTAATATTTTATTTATTTTATAGATTTTTAACCTATGCATAAGAGGTCTTTTACCATCATCTGAGATTATGGAATGTCTCACATATTTTGTCAAATAGTATTTCTATACCTCTACACTAATTTAGACTGAAAAACACTTATGGATCAAGATACACTATTATCTCAGTTCAATAACTTGAAAGAACTGTTTGTAGAGATATCACCAAATTCTCTAAACTTTCTGAAGTTATATTCACTTCAGTATATTTCAGAATCGACTAGAAGATTTGGCATACTAGATAATTCTGATATAGAAATAACTAAACACTAATATCATATTAAAGTCAAAACACTATATCAGCAAACAAACAAGCGAGACCCTCTCCTTCAAGTGGTCAAGTTTGTAGAATATAGAATAGTACTTGAAGATAAGCTTGATTAAATATTGACTAGTGATAATAAGTCTACAGATATCAGGCCTCTGATTGCTGAAAATTACCAATATTTAAACAGTGCAATTTCTAAAATTCACATTGATGAGGCCTTAAAAATATTCAATGTAGATGACTTCAAACTTACTATTCAAACCTTTTTTCATGATCTTGGGGTTATTGAAGAAGGACATCATCATTGTATAAATAGGAAAAACCTCCCAAAACTTTCAAATTTACTGGTAAGTCCAATAGTAAGTCCATTAGTCAATTTATTTAATCTGTGAACTGTAAATATTGAAAATAAATATAATTTTTTTATTCCAAATAGATTACAGTATACACTTCTCTGTCCATTGGAGTCTGTAATCTATATTGCCAAATAGAGCAATTACCAAGTATATTTTATCAAATAATTTGCTACAATCAACAGTTCTATAGAACTCTGCAATATGATTGAGTTGTTTTATATGATCTCATAGACAAAAAATTTTGAAAAGCAGTAAGGTATAGACAAATATCTCTTTGCTCAAGTTCAAATGCTGTTCAAGATCAAATACAAAAAAAACATTCACCATCTTATATACTTAGAGTGGTATAATATTACTAATATTCCTATACATTTTAAAGTACTTGGTAGAAAAACTAATATAGTTGCCTAAGATTACAAAACAAATATAGCCATAGATATGCAATCTGGGAAGTTTAATATTATATTAGTAGATACTATTATAAGGGTAGTTCATATGTAACTTTTATTTTAAGAACAAGATTTAGTATAAAATCTGTTAGCAGCTAACTTAGATATATATTCTTTTAATTCATACTTAGTTAATAAGTATATGGATGATTGTGTTTCTTAAGAAGAACTCTTTTAAATAAATTAGTAAAACTTTAACTAGTTCACAAACTATTTTACTAAGAGCTATGAATAAAACCTCTTAGAATAACAAAATAAAATATATGTAAACTAAATATATCCTAGGTATAAATCTATTAATGAATATGAACTGATAATATACAAACTAAGGCTTTATGTGAATAATATACCATTGGGTGAACATATATTACAATTATACAGATATAAACAAAGGTAAACTAGTATAAATACGAATTAGTTATTACAAATACAAACTGTTTAGAAATATTTTCTTGATATATATTATAATATCTTACTAAACTATAATAAAAAATTAATATAAAGAAATTGTTAAAAGTGTAAAGAGCATATAGGTATAGGTCTCCCATATTCATATATAGGTCTAATATAGTTTATTTAACACTATAATCTAAATAGTATAAGATAAAATAGAACAAACAAATATAGATTCTCCACCAGCTTACTATGATAAGCAATAATAATAAAAGAAAAAGTAGATATCAAGTAAGATAACAAGAATGAGGGCACTGATCTATTTTTTATTTTGGAGCCATTCTGAGGCTTTCATATATAATTAATGAGAAGACAACAATTTCAACTTTATTTTTTATTAAAGTGAAATATTGAGCTATTTATATAGAACAATAACACAGAACAGTCATTAGGAAACTATTTTAAGTTTGTAGTCTATGACTAGCATCTATACTCATAAGCTGTTTACAGGCTGTTTACAGGCTGTTCTAGCTAGTTCATAGTTCATGATATTGTTCTAGAGGTGTTTGAGATTCATGATATTGTTCTAGTGGAGTTCTAGAGTAGTTCGCAGCTATTTACTAATAATAGTTCATAATCTATGACTAGCATCCATATCTGTAGCTATTTTGTTTATAGTGTGATGACTGACCCCCAAATTGCCTGATTTTCATGAATTTTATACTATGCTTGATTTAGGAGTTACTGTAACATTCTGTCCCCTTCCATTTTTAGTCATTGATGACTTTTATTTTTGCTTAATGACTTTTATTTCTGCTTGATGACTTTTATTTCTGCAAAATGCCACCACCAGAGTTATTACATATTCTTTACAATGATTGGATTATATTTTCATAGTGAAGTCTTTATTAGTTGTTCTTTAGTCTCTTAAATTTGTATAAATACTCCCTGTATTTTTATCTAAATAAATCAGTTTGCACAGAGTCTTAGAATATCTCAATATCAGTCATAGTAAAGCCTGAAGAGTACAGTACGAAGCTATAGTAAGGATACACAAAGAGAGATATTGCATCTGATACTCTGAGTATTCTCAATAAATAAACAAACAACTGGTTATTAGTATATTTATTACATCTTGGTACCAACTGACAGGAGAGTTATTGAAAGACCAACTCTCATATCTTCATTTAAGCAGGACCGAACTACCCCTTCAAGTAATGACAGTGCACCTATAGTGGAAGACAGCATCATTCAAAACAGACCACCAAAGGACACCCTCGCTTTTTATATAAAGAAGATTACCAAACAGTTCCAGTTCTGAGGAAGAAGAATTTATTACACCCGACCCTTTGGACGGTGATTATAGCGAGATAAGAGAATCCATTACCTTCCTTACAGTACACAACAAATTATCATCAGATGATGAATCAGCTATCGATTTTGGTAATGATCTACAAGCATTATTTTATGAATCATCTAACGACGAAACAGATGATAAACCAGAAAACAATATATATGAAATGATGAAAAGACTACTGACCTTTACTAGTTATATACTAGCCAAATCAGTAATCAAGTTCATCAAAGATTTGCAGATTTACAATACAATCTGACAGTTCAATAATGTTGCAAAAGTAAACATCCTAGAAGCAGTTTTACGAGGACCCACCAAGATTGTATATGATGCCACAACACTCACTATAGCAGCAAATGGAGGGTTTAACATAGAAGCAAGAGGAGTAAATGCAGAAGCTAATGTCACAGTAACCTTTATCAATGCCATTGCATAGTTAAAAGAAACTTACCATACTGCTAACATAGCAAAGCATAAAGGATCAACTAGCATCAATATACCAAGGAATAAACGAAAGCTATCTCACCTTCCACATGAAGATAAGACATGTGGTAGACCTCGCAGGATACCCAGCAGCCAACCAGAACCTTATCATAGAGCAGTCTTTTATAAATGAACTTTGCTGGGAAATCACTCTCCAAGTATGCTCCAGCTTAGTTAAACTAAATTATGCACAAAAGGTGGATTATGCACAAAGATAATGGGCTGCACAAAACCCAGGTCAGGATATAATGTAGCAGATTTTACCAAGCAACCTTTAGGAATCCCATACAGTACCAGTAGTTATATCTACTATTGTACCAGCAACAGTCAACTGGGAAGCAGCTTTATAAAAAGACCCAGCCATAGACAATCTCATTGAACAGATGAGCAAGATGACTACACATATATCAGACCTAAAAAGGCAAATCGATGTACAATGACCAGTCCAATGATTTATGGCAAACCCAACCCCCTATAATAGGATCAAATGCATATCTAATCAGAAATTCAAGGTGCTTCAGATGTAATCAAGATGGGCATATATCAAGAGACTGCACTCAACCAGACATGAGAGTATGCAGAAGATGTGAGGAAAAAGAACACTACACTTCAAGATGCATGACTGAAACGAGCAGAATTGCTCAACCAAGAACTCAAGAATGAACCTAGATAAATGTCATTACCTTTGAAGAAGAAGATTTTGATAGTAAAGATGAGTATAGCCAGGTAGAAGCATTCCCAGCCATATAGGAGAAATGAAAACCTGGACATCTCAAAAAGGCAAGATCTCCTTATACAATGAAAACTCCGCGGGTAGTATAACGAGCACAAGAGTATGAATTCGATAGTGACAAACAAGATGAGCTCTTTGAAGAAGAAGTAAACTGTATTATCTGAGAAGACATACTAATGTCTGAAGCACCCACGAGCGAAGGAAACAAGGAATGCAAATTACAAAAATCTAAGAAATATAGCTTAGATATATAGAAAGAAATGGAAGATATGACCATCCTAGTCAAAATAGGATAACTTGCCGAATTTCCAACATTCTGACAGCAAATCCGAAAAGGAATAAGTGATGCACAACCTGGATATGAAGTAGTGGAGATCAATGCAGCATAACAATTGGAGGATGACAAACCACAGAACTCATTAGCATACTCACAATGCTAGATTGAGAAAATTATGATACTATATATTATTAATACAGGAGCTGAAGGGTATATTATCAGCAAAATGATGCTCAACTAACTTGGGTGGCAGATTGAAGAAGCCACAACAATAGCAATTGTAGTGGCAGATGGATATGTTGCAACACCACTCAGCAAAGTACATAAACTACCTATCCACTTTGGTAAACTTATTATCTTGGTATCAGCAATGGTGGTTGACACTACATCCTATGACCTTGTCATTAAAAATAACTAGCTAAAGAAGGTGCAAGCAGTAATCAACCTTGGTGTATGCAAAATGTGAATTACCTGGAAAGGACAACATTATAAAATACCTGTTGACTTAGAAAGAGGAGTCTACCTACAAATGATAGAAAGTGATGATGAAGATGAGTAAAAAGAATTCTTTATGATGCAGATTATACAAACTAACCAGAAGGCCAAACCCTTGGAATGAAAAAGTGAACAAGCCACTGGATTTGATCTCTCTACCATTAAGGATATCGAACTACAACTGGGAGAATCATGTATAGTTAGAACAGGAATTACTATGAAAATATCTTAAGGACATTATGGTCAAATCAAACCAAGGAGTTCCTTAGTAGTTGCTGGAATTACGATTGATATAGGAGTTATCGATGCAGATTACATAGGTGAAATTAAGATCATAGTTGTCAACTGACATTAATTCAATTTAGCCAAACTTTATGGAGGAGATTGAATTGCGCAGCTAATAATCATATCTATTTGGACAGGCAAGGCCATGGAAGTAGCTAGCCTCGAAGAAACAACTATAGGAGACAAAGGGTTTGGATCTATCAGAATAAACATTGCAAAAATAGTAACGGAACTCAAGCATGTACCCAAAACGGTGAATAAGAAGGTATATACCTTTGGAGAACAACTCGACGAAGAAGAAAAGAAGGAGTTAAAAGAACTCATTAACGAATATTCTGACATATTTGCAACAACCTTTAAGGAGATTAACCTGAAGCTGCCAAAGTACTTTTATCACATTAACATCTAAGGACACCCACTGATCAAATGTGCACTGTATCAAACACCACCCGCATATATCGAATAGCAATAAAAAGAAATCAATAATATGGTGAAAGGAGGAATAGCCACCAAAATGGATAGTCTATAGGGATTTCTAAACGTTATTACACTCAAGAAAGGATTAGAAGCCGGAACCTTTACTCTAAGAATGTATACCAATGTTAGGAAGCTAACTGATATCACTAAGGGAGATACCTTCCCGATACCAAGAATCGATAACACCTTTTCAAAAATACCAACCTGTATGAGCCTCTATACAACCCTCGATATGACTAGCAGATACTATCAGATAGGACTTGATGAAGAATCGCAGGAAATCACTTCCTTCATAACCCTGCAAGGCCATTAGAAATATTTACAGCAAGCTTTCAGAAAATGATGACTAAAATATTTGGAGATCTTGTTAGAAAAATGTTACTGGTATACATTGATAATATTATGATATTTATAGTAACATTTCCAGACTACATCAAGGCATTATGTGAAGTATTCAACCGAATAAGAACCAAAGGTCTTTATTTAAAACCAAAGAAGTGTACATTTGCTGCAAAAAGAGTTACAATGCTCAGATATATTATCGATAAAGAAGGAATCCAAACTGATCCTGCCAAAGTGGAAGCCATCACCAAATTCAAACAACCTACAAACCGAACAGAGATGTGCACCTTTCTGGGACTAGCCTTGTACTACCATTGATATATATGCAATTTTGCAAGCTTAGCTGAACCCCTATATACAACTTTTACAAAAAGCTATAATTGGGTGGAAATCGATAAAAAATAAAGTGAACTCGAACAAAAAGCACTCAATGCATTGAAGAAGACTTTGGCAACTGCATCTGTATTGGCAAAACCAAACTGGACAAAGCTTTTTAAGCTTTATACTGATGCAAGTGCAATAGGAGTAAGAGCAATCCTTTCATAAGATAACACCAAAGGTCTAGAACGAGTAATTTGTTATACAAGCAGAGAAACCTACAATGCTGAGAAGAATTACAAATCAACCAAATTGGAGTATCTCGCAGTCATATGGGCAGTCAAGTGGTTTAGGTATTACCTCATCAGATGACACTTTGAAGTCATTATAGACCATTTGGTACTTAAATGGTTGTTCAACAAACCCAATCCAAGCAGAATGTATGCACAATAGATCATGATGCTTCAAGAATATGATTTCACAGTGAAGTTTAGAAAAGGAAAGACAAATCAAAATGCTGATGCACTCAGCAGAATACTATTATTAGATGCCCAAGGTGGGACGTAGCAATGAATGCAACACTGTACTATGATCTGGTGATTTGGTTGATGAGAAGAGAGATTAGAAAAGATATGGAGGATTGGATGAAGAACATTTTATTAACCATCGGCAGACAGTATGAAATTCAAAACAATTTATTATACTGTAAAAAAGAAGGACACATTATTCCAGTAATTCAGAAGAAGGACATATCAAACATTTTATCATTAGCATACAATCATCTGTTATCTGAACATGTAGGCTAGCATAATACTTTATACTAACTTAGGAATTCAGCATAGTGGCCTGGAATGTAAGATGACATAACTAACTTTATATGAAATTGTGACATATACCAAAAACAAGCAAGAGTGAAAGATATGCTCCAAGCTACTTCTACAACTATCAAGGCTGAGCTATTTTCACATATCAGGATAGACGTCATGGGACCTATGCCAGTAACATTAATGGGAAAAAGATATATCATTTTAGCAGTAGATTTCTTTACAAAATATCCAAAGGCAATAGCAGTTGAAGATGCAAACACATAGATAGTAGCCAAGTTCCTATATACCAATATTATTTGCTGACATGAAGTACCAAAGGAAATAACCAGTGACCAAGGTACAGAGTTTTTGAACAAACTAATTAGGGAATTCAAGCGAACTTACCATATTAAGCATATCCGAACAATGTCATACCACCCATAGGGAAATGGTCAAACTGAATGCATCAACCAGACAGTCAAGAATATTTTAGCAAAGATTATCGATCAAGAAGCAACATGGGACTATTATCTTGATTATGCTCTTTTTATAGTTTGAACCATTTGACAAGCCTCAACAAAGTTCAGCCCCTTTAAGCTTGTGTATGAAAGACTTCCAAACTGAGAATTCCACTACCCTAAAAAAGATGTTGGAACATATGATGATCATTTATAGGCATACGTTACATAAGATATCAGCAGGTTACAATTAATCTGAAAGAAGGCATCTGTGTTCATTGACAAGGCATAGGAGAGACAACGAATGAACCAAAATAAGAAGGCGAATGCAACTCCCTTGTATATCAGAGATCAAGTTCTTATATATTGAAATATTGTGGAATCGTTGTGGTCGGCTAAATTACAACTGAAGTGGAAAGGACTATATTATGTACAAACTATAAAAGAAAGTACAATTTGGCTTAGAAGACTCAATGGTTCTATTCTCCCTACCCCGGTCTACCAAAGCAAGATCAAGATCTATCATACCTAACAAACACAGTCTAAAGAAGGATGTAGAAAAAGTAATGAAGAAAGCACTGACAAAGGGATCCAAGATCATCGACTGGACACCCCTCAACCAAGAGGAAGAACCTGAAAGGCTTCTTCTACTTAGCCAGCAGTACTATAAGTGGTTGTGCTATCAAAATCGTGCAACCGATGCTATAATTCGGTTCCATCAAGAATGAGCTTGAAGCCTGCATCGCAAAAATAGAAAACAAGAAATAGTACTGTCCAAATTTGTGAAAGACATAGTTGACAAGATCTATGCACTTTCCCTGGGCTACGAATGGCTTCTTTTGAGATTTTATGGAGGAACCATTGATATTTCTAAATTGACTCTTACTGAAATTGCTCAAATCCATCAAGCTATAGAGGAAAAAATTGCTCTTTTGCCTTTTAGTCTCAAGGATGAGACATTCCCAGTTGAGCCCCTAGATGTGATGACTGACCCCTAAATTGCCTGATTTTTATAAATTTTATACTACACTTGATTTAGGAGTTACTATAACATTCTGTTCCCTTCTATTTTTAGTCATTGATGACTTTTATTTTTGCTTGATGACTTTTATTTCTACTTGATGACTTTTATTTCTGCTTGACAACTTTTATTTCTGCTTGATAACTTTTATTTTTACAAAATGCTACCACTAGAGTCATTATATATTCTTTACAATGATTGGATTGTATTTTCATAGCGAAGTCTTTATTAGTTGTTCTTTAGTCTCTTAAATTTGTATAAATACCCCCTCTATTTCTATCTAAATAAATCAGTTTGCACAGAGTCTTGGAATATCTCAATATCAGTCGTAGTAAAGCCTGAAGAGCACAGCATGAAGCTGTAGTAAGGATATGCAAAGGGAGATATCGCATCTGATACTCTGAGCATTCTCAACAAATGAATAAATGACTGGTTATTAATATATTTGTTACAATAGCTCTTAGTAAAATAGTTTACAGTTCTTAGTAAAATAGTTCATGAATTAATTAATTATTTTTCTGATAGTAGAATAAATAGCCAAGTGTAAAGCATAAATACTATTATAGAAAATAAAAGAAAAGAAAGAAGATAGAGGATTCAAGTTTAAATATTTGAAAATATAAAGGTTAAGATAGAAAACAACATCTAGAGAGTCATGCAATCATATAATAATCTAAAGAGTTATAATCTAAGAAGTTATTTTATTTATATATCATATATCACTGATATATATAATATATAAGATATTAAGGCTCAGTAAAGCTACATATGCTCTATAATAAAGGACTGAAATCCTATAAATTTGTTACTACATCTAGTTATGGGCTAAGAAAGGCTTATCTTTAAGTCTTATAGATAGAGTTATTATTTGAGTTTTGACTAATTTTCTTGACCTTACTTGGTGTACTACTATTGCTAAGATGAAGCTATTGTTATGTTATAACTAAATATTCTATTCTTTTATGTTTTATATAAAGTATAGACTCTCTTACTTAGGCTGTAGCTTAGCTAACTATGAAGATTCTACAATACTCATCAGAAAAATAGTTAATTAATCTATAAACTATTTTACTAAGAGCTATAAACTTTTTTACTAAGAGTTATAAACAAAATAGCTATAAATACAGATGCTAGTTATAGATTATGAACTATTATTAGTGAACAGCTATGAACTGCTATAAACTACTCTAAAACTCAATTAGAATAATATTGTAAACCACAAACTAGCTAGAACAGCCTGTGAACAGCCTATGAACAGCCTACAAGTACAGATACTAGTTATAGACTATGAACTGAAAAAAGTTTTCTAATACTTCTATAGAGTAAGACTTAGTTCCTAATCTATAGTAGTACTATATTTAGCTTTCTTATCTTGATTTGTATATTGTTGTTTCTGAGCTTTTTTAATAAAGATAGCTATCTTACATTATATAAGCTAGAGTCTAGTGATGTTATATGAGATATATACCTAGAGTCAGTCATCATAGGTCTTGGGGTTTTGCATTGAATAATAGAATTTGTGACTAGGCTTCCTCCTATAGATAAGTTCAAAAGAGCTAAACTCTGTCAATCTTTACTAAATTGTTCATATAGCAAAGAGAATACTATTAAAGTAATAATCTCATACATATTCTTAACTAATGATTTTGGTAAAGATGTTCTTAACTGTTTGATTAGTTCATTCTGTCTATCCATTCCTTTAAGGGTTATAGGCTGTTATCTGAATGTATTCAAAATAGTATATTTGTTTTAACTCTTATACTAATTTGTTAAGGAATTCAGTACTACAGTCACTTGTGATTTACTTAAGTACTCAGATAACATTTATATATAAAAACTTAACAATCATTTGTATATTAGCACTCTTAATAGCAATTACCTTAATGTACTTTATAAAAAAAATTTACTACGTAATAAAATAATATACCTCTTCTCTATTAGTATGATAGGTATCAAACCTATGATATCGATGCTAATATATAAAAATAGTTCAGCCCAAATCATTGCTGATCTCACTTCTAGTATGTCCTCTACTTGTACTCATTTTTGATATATATTATATTATTATATATATTTCACTATATTATCTTGTGTTGCTGGCTACTACATATAGTCTTATAGTCTACAGTATATATTTGCCTGACTCATATAGCTGGCAAAATGATAGTTGTATACTAGCTTAATAATGTTATTTATCCTTCCTTCCCATATGACTAGCATCAGTATTCCATATCTCTTATAATAAAGTGTTATCTCTTCCAACTTATATTGCTTCTTCATTATCATCAATATATTCTTTGTCTACTCATCCATATCTTCTCTTATCTTACATATTACTAACCAAACTATGAGATTATAGTATAGTATTCAGTTTATTAAGGTAATACCTTATCTTGAGTAATATATGAAATCCTTAAGAGTATATCTATATTTTAATATTTACTTCTCTTATAATACAGAATCTTGATATTGTACTCTTGCAATGTGACTATCTAATGAGTATATATCTTATATAGGTCTTTTATATCAAAGAGCTACTTAAGTGTACTGTGGTCAATGATCACCTTGAAATATCAGCTGATCAAATAGTACCTCAGCTTCTTGATAGCCTAGACTATTGCCAAGTATTCAAGCTTCATTGGACTGTAGTCTCATTTTATTCTAGATATCACTTGACTTTGGTAGAGAATAACTCTTTTCTATCTTTAATTATCATCTTGAGATAAAACTATATTGAGTCCTATAAAGCATGCATCTATATATAGGTAAAATATTTTGCTCTAGTTGAGTTATACTAGAACTGGCTTCAAACAAAGTATAAACTTAATTGTATTGAAAGCTCGCTGCTGCTCATTATACTAGCTGAACCAAAGATCCTTATATAGTAATTAGTTAAGAAAAGTGGTAATCTCTATAAAGCCTTAGATAAACTATCAATAATACATAGTCAAGCTTAGAAAAGCTTTAGTCATTGTTTGGTTAGTAGGTTGAGGAAACTTGATAGCAGTAATGATCTTCTCTAAGTTAGTTCTTAGGCTATTCTTATTAATGATAAAGTCTAGAATTTAAATGTGATCAGTCATAAATATATACTTACTTAGCTTCAAAAAAAGGCTTTCCCATTATAGTCTAAATAAGATCTCTCACAGGGTCATCAGATAAGCTTCAAATGTTTTTATATAGATTGTTATTTATTAATGTAGATTAAAAGATCTTTTCCAACCAGATCTCTAAATATTTTATTTATTATTTACTGAAACATAGCAAAGGTATTACATAGTCTGAAAGGCATTCTCAGATATTCCTATTATTCTTCTGTTATAATGTAAGCTGTCCATTCAATAGCTTGGGGTATAAGACTGATCTGAAAAAATCTAGGGAACAGATCAATCATAGATAGCCAATTCACTTTAGGCTCTAGCATGCTTAAGATGTCATTGATTAGAGGTAGAGAAAAGATATCCTTCCTCATAATACATCAGGAAACTATTTTCAGTTCATAGTCTATAACTAGCATCTATGCTTATAGGCTGTTTGCAGGCTGTTCACAAGCTGTTCTAGCTAGTTTATAGTTCATAATATTATTCTAACAGAGTTCTAAAGTAGTTAATGACTATTTGTAGCTATTTGCTAATAATAGTTTATAGTCTATGACTAGCATCTATATTTATAGCTATTTTGTTTATAGCTCTTAGTAAAATAGTTTGTAGCTCTTAGTAAAATAGTTTGTAGATTAATTAACCATTTTTCTAATATATCATTTAATATATAGCTGGAAATTGTTATATTACTAAAGGGTAAAGGTGCTAGGCTCAGCTCCTTTCTTTGATATAAGAATAGATAAAAAGCTTCATAGATTATATAATCACTATATAACTATAGATTCTCAAGTCACTTGTTTTTTTCTTATTGCTATTTATAGTAAATTAGCAGAGTCCTATAGGGTCTTCACTTGATGGGGATATAGTTATCTATATCAAAGTTATAGAAGTACTTAGGTTTGCTGACTCAGATCTTCTTAAAGCTTATTGTAAGGATATCTTCAAACTCATATATAAGTTCTCAAATAGTATGTATTCTGTTGTTCATCAATCGTATTCTTACTGATCTTGTAACTATGTTAGTCAGTCTTTTGTTATCTGTATTTCTTCTTAGTGATTTTCTTTCTTATTATGACTATATGCACATCTATCATATAGATCTTATATATTAACATTTGAGCAATAGAGTCTCTTTTATAGGCACAGATCATTTCTCTCAGATCATAGTTGCTAAGGATAAGCTTAAGTTTACCCTTATGGTTTGGATTAATGACTTCTTCTATCCTTAGGCCTTAGAGAGCCAGTAGGCTTCTTAGGTAGATTTGTCTAAGATGTCTATCTAGAAAGCTGATACTTGTTGAGTATGTTTCCTAGGGCTTGATTAAAACATTCTTGACAAGGGTTATGTCAATTTCTATATTATTTAGATTAACTCAGCTCAGAGGTATTATATAGTCTATCTTATATACAAATAATACTATATTTTGTTTAATATAGTAGTTCTTATCTTCTTTATTATTATTATTTATTATTTGCAGTCAGATGTCTTACTTCACATTGAGCAGTACCTCATATTTATAACCCTTCTATTCGATCCTTATTTTGCAGGTACCTATATCAATGATAGCTTGAGCCTTGGCTAATTATTTGTTCTCAATTAAAAGATTATAAAAGACAGTATTGATAATTATAGTTATTATAGAAATAATAATCTTTCTAAATTGAATAGAAAGGTTGAAGATTTTTTCTAATAGGGTCAATATATATCTGTTGGCAATTGATATTATTTGCTTTTATAGCTAATTCTATATACTAACTAATCTTATTAAGCAATACCTTGCTAATATTGCAACCTTCTACTCTAATATTAATAATATAAGGAATTATTGTTTCTTCAATTCTATACTGAGCATAGATAGAGAACTTCTTGAGTAGATTAGTTTTGGCTTTAGCTTGCATTGTATTAACTTCTATAGTTTTCTAGCTTAGATTCTGTAGCAGGATATAGCATACTTACTAACACATCATTGGATGCTATAGAAGCTCTTTAATTGGTATAGATATCTCTATTTCTAGAAGCTTCTTCCTGAGGTCAAAGTTATATTTACAGTGTTTATATAACTTCTTTTCTCTATTACTCTCAATCATCAGTATATTATCAGGAAACTATTTTCAGTTCATAGTCTATAACTAGCATCCATACTCATAAGCTGTTTATAGGCTGTTTGCAGGCTGTTCTAGCTAGTTCATAGTTTGTGATATTATTCTAGTAGAGTTCTAAGATAGTTTATAGCTGTTTACAGCTGTTCATCAATAATAGTTTATAGTTTATAACTAGTATCTATATTTATAGCTATTTTGTTTATAGCTCTTAGTAAAATAGTTCACAGCTCTTAGTAAAATAGTTTGTAAATTAATTAACTATTTTTCTGATGATTCTCTTAGCTTTATTCTTAGATTAACCATTAGAGCTCCTTATTGAAGGTATCATCCTCTACTTCTTTTTCATTCTAGACTTCTCAACTATTCTAGCTTAGCTTTGGCTTTAAAGTTACCTTAGGCAGCATACTATATAGAGTACTAGTGTTCTTCTTGAGTTAGCTAGATCATTGACTAGAGAGAGCGAAATAAGCTTTATAAGCTTTATAGTTATCACTATTATTGTTTTTGTTACTATATTTATTACTATAATAACCTCTTTTAGCATTATAGCTATTATTATAAGTATCATAAATATTATAACTGTTTGATATTATTATCACTGATTTTAAATTATATAACATTTGTCTGTCTATATAATTAAGTAATATAGGTTGATTCAGTTAGATATTACATAGCTGTTGTAACGGAACATTTTGTGATGACATACAATTTGATCATGTAAGATCAAGTCATGTGACCCTCAACAATGTTGAGACCTTTAGCGTTGTTGAGACCTTTAGCATTGTTGAGATCCGCAATCATACTATAACCTAAAATAGTATTTCGATCTGATATATTATTTCGTCGCCCAATTACGTTATAACCTGATATATCATTTATTATATCTTAGCCAATTAATTTGTACCTTATATTTAGCCGAGCCAATCAGAAATTCAAGCAGTAACCTGGGTAGCTGCCCATATAGCACCTTATAATTTCTTATAAATACCCCGCTCGCAATTATCAATAAAATTTGGACTGCAACAAGCTAAGAAAGCTTCTTACAGACAACCCGAGGGATAATCCTGCAAAGTCTAAATAGACTTTGCAGAAGAATGGTTAAAGAGAGAGAAGTTTATTATTATACAAAGCTTATTACATTACATTTACTATATAATACACTTTCCTGCTAGTCACCCCCACCCTTCAAAGCCGCTACCGCATAACCTGCTAAGACCCTAAGATATGCTACAGTGAATATTTTGCTGTTAGAATATTTTAGTCCGCCACAATTGGTACCGACTGGCAGGAAATCAATCAACACATCGACCAATTTGTTACCTATATTGCGTAACTGAACTTGCCGAAACCCATAGTGGAAGACAAAAGCAAGAATGGCACTACCACCGCCACCGCCCGTATTACTATAACTACCGAGGAGAAGACCTCAAGAGGACGAAGAAACTATGACAGACAGACTACCTACCTTTTACGGATACACAAAGGAATATGTTCGAGAATTCCTGGATGATTTGGAGAGCTACTTCACAGCCAAAGGAACAGTCAGTACCCGATGGTTGCCTATCCTAGCCACTCAACTTAGAGGACCTGCAAGAGAAGCATACTGAGTAGCCCTGACGGATGTAGCAGCTACCAGACTAGGAGGATTAATCCTCGCAGCCACAGCAGCAGCCAGAAATAACCCCTCTGCCACAGCACTAGCCACCACTCATTGGGATGTTACAAGAGCCTGGCTAGAGGAGAAGTATTTTACCGAACAGAAGCGAGAATCAATCAAGGAACAGCTATTTAACATGAAGATATCAATCAATCAATGCCCGGAAGACTAGGTTAATACCATCGATCAGTATATGCAACTCTGTGAAGAAACCAGCCCGGTTGTACGAGAAATGGTGTTCATGAATGGCTTACCCGCAGACATCCAATGCTATATCAAGAGGTTTGGCCCTTGAAGTATAGAAGAGAAAGTCAGAATGGCATAGGCCTTTTGGGATACCGAAGCAGAACATTCGGCATCTCTATATGACAAGCTATCACAAGACTTACGCAGAAAATTCAGTATTGGAATACCTGTAGTCCAAATGGTATCTGCATCAGCCGAACCATCTGAGGAGGAGACTATCAAACCGACAGTTATGGCAAAAACGGAGAAGACAACACATGAAGACGAAATGGAGAAAATTACCAAGATGTTTTCAGAGATGACAGCACATATAGCCGACCTTGAAGCCAAGGTGATCCGCCAGAACAGGCAACCGAGAGGAACCTTTGTTGCCGAGGAACGCAACAGGACCGAGATAAATTGCTTTCTCTGCAGAAGACGTGGTCACTTTGCCAAGGACTGCCGAACTAGGAGCTGGAAGGAAGGACGGGAGAAAGAAGAAGTAAAGAAGGCCGACCATGCCAACGTAGTGCAAGAAATTAAAGAAGAAGATGAAGAACTTGGCGAAGAATACCTGGAAGCCTACCCTGTCAAAGCAATCAGCCGCACTACCACTAGGAAGACTCCCTATCTAAGGAAGAAGCCGATTCAGGAACCTGAGGTTGTTATCGAGAAGCCTAAGAAGCCAACACAAAGGCAACAGCTGAATGAAGATCAATGGGACAAAGCTTTCAAACAAATAATGCAACCTGGCGAGACAGTTACTTCAACCACCGGAGATAAAGAAATGATGGATCAGAAAGAAGACAAAGAGAAGAAGCCTAGGAGAGTTAGAGAATTCGAATATGATCTATGGGAGGACATTACTGGCCAAAAGGCTAACATTACCTTCAAACAACTCTTTCAGATCACACCGTCAACAAAGCAGAAGGTGAAAATGCAGATTACCGAAACCAAACCAACCATCCGATTCGAGGAAGTTAACACTGCTGAAGAATAAGAGGAGCAAACCTATACCTCATCCGCCTATGCACAATGCAACATTGGAGGATTAGCATGCTCAGTCATTATTGATACTGGAGCAGGAGTCAGCATCATCACCAAGCATTTCCTAGACCGCCTAGGATGGGATATTGATGAACCCGCTACCTCTACCTTGGTTGTCACAAGTGGAAAAAGCAGCGTACCCCTAGGAGTACTCTGAGAAGTACCAGTTCAGTTTGGAACAGAAATAATCCCTGTCAGAATGGTGGTCACCGACGCATAATCCTATAACGCCGTCTTAGGTAACAGCTGGTTGAAGAAGGCTAAAGCCAGAATTGACCTGGATGCATAAAGGCTAATCTTCGTCAACCATGGAAGAAAGTTCAGCGTACCTCTGGATATTCAGAAAGGAGTAGTACTGAAACTTACTCAGAGACCGGAAGACGAAAGTGATACAGATGAAGAAATAACCTCCGGACAGGCGCACCTCAATTTGGTGGAAGAAGAAGAAGCAAACGTGGTGATCAATAGTAAATATCGCCGCCTAACGCCTTTGGAGAAGAACCAGTTGATTGAATACAACATGAGGAACACTAGATGTCCATTCTGTGAGCAATGCATCTACTGTGCTGAGATGATGTGCACCTGCAGTGATACAAAGTTGATACCTTACCAAGATACCTTGGAGATGCACTTGCCAATAGAAAAGAAGATCAAGAAACCAAAATTGTCACAGACCCGCCGAAGGACTCCACCCTCAATGAATCATGGACTATATGATGGAAGGAACCCTCATCCATTTGTAGACAACACTGGAGAAGTATGGGACTGTTTCTGGACGAATATTGGATATATTGGCAAAGGACGCCTTTGGGGAAATCGCAACATCTACCTGCAAGGATGCTACTGGGATGAAGTCAACCCCTATGACCTCTGGGAATGCGAAAACTGGGTCAGATATCCAGACAAACCCTATGATATCAACTACCACGGAACTTGGAAGGAACGTTATGACCGAGAACAAGAACAAACGATACCTGAGGAAAATGAAGATGAGGAAGTATCTGAGGAATGGAGCAATGAAGTTTATACCACTCAGACAACCATTGAAGTCAGAGCCCTGTTCCAGGAAGATGATGAAGATGATGGACCTATCCTGATTGAAGAAAGCGACTCAGACTCAGAAGAAGAAATCATCGCGCTTGAAGAAATAATTCACCCTGACGAATGCATCAGCATGCGCTATTGGTGGTGGAAGGACTTATAGCAAAACCTACCTCAGGACACAACTCACGAACAGTGGAAGGAACCAAATGTCTCTACCTTTGAAGAAGTATTCACAGTTGAAGAAAAGGATATAGCAACCCAAGTCAAGAAATTGACAGAAAGCACAATCGTACCAAAGAGAAAAACTGAAGGAGCCGCAGGATACGACCTATATGCGGATGAAGACTACACCCTAGAACCAAAATCATCAGCTTTCGTAAAAACTGGAATTGCTATCACCCTACCACCTGGACAGTGTGCACAAGTATAGGCAAGAAGTGGACTCTACTGCAATTCTGGGATAGGAGCCTTCCCTGGATTAATAGACAAAGACTACAGAGGAGAAATCGAGGTTGGGCTAGTTAACCATAACCACAGCCAATTCAAGGTATACCAAGGTGATCGAATTGCTCAGATGGTAATCATCAAATGCGAACAACAACCTTTGAAGGAAGTAGAAAACCTGGAAGAAACGCGACGTGAAAGGAAAGGATTTGGATCGACTGGACAAGCAAACATGATAATGGAAAGACTGGATGACCAGGAGAGTGCCAAGAAGCACATCTACTCCCTTAACGAAAACCTGTTACTGAACCAGAAGAAACAGTTGCAAGACCTGTTAAAGGAGTATGAGGATATCATCGCGATCAGTTTCAAGGACCTACCGAACCAAGCCTTCTTCACGCACCATATCGACACAGGAGACGCCAAACCGATCAAACAGGCACTCTACAGATTGCCGGCCAACTATCATGACTTTGTACGAAAGCATGTTCAAGAGCTATTGGAGTCAGGAGTGATTGTACAATCAAAGAGCCCTTGGGCATCACCTATCAGCATAGTACCAAAGAAGGATGGACAGAGAATGGTTATCGACTATCACAAATTGAACTCAGTCACCAAGAAGCATGCATACCCAATCCTGCACTCAGAAGACTTACAAAATATGCTAAAAAAGGTGCAAATCTACTCAACCTTGGACCTATGGGCAGGATATAACCAGATCGGAATGATGCCAGAAGCACAGGAGAAATCAGCATTTGTTACACCATTTGGACAGTACGAATTCACAAGAATGTCCTTTAGACTTTGTAACACACCCGCCACCTTCCAGGCTGCAATGAACGAGATCTTCTATGATTTGATTGGACATGAAGTAATTGTGTATATTGACGACATCAACATTTATGCAGAAAACTTCGCCGAACACATGGTGATCCTGAAGGAAGTATTTGAATGACTTAGGAAGCATGGACTAAGGATCAAGCCGACAAAGTGCTACTTTGGACAGAAGAAAATTGAATACCTCGGATTTATAATTGATGGAGGAGAAATTTGCCCAGACCCAAAGAAGACCGAAATCATCAAGGCCTTCCTAACTCCGCAAGATAAGATGGCCTTATGAGGATTCTTAGGACTAGTTCAGTTCTATAAAAGGTTTATCCCTGGTTACTCTGAAATTGCCACACCCCTGCACATGTTGCAAAGAAAAGGAAGAGCATGGGAATGGACATCAGCCACACAAACTGCCTTCAACCTGATCAAGGAAGCACTTACCCATGCACCAGTTATGGCAAGACCAGATCTTACAAAAGTATTCAAGCTGTATACAGATGCATCGTCATTTGGACTTGGAGCAATCTTGGCGCAAGATGATAAAGATAGAGAACATGTGATTGCTTACGCAGGACGAGCCACCCATGGAGCAGAACCTTCCTATGGAGCTACCCAATTGGAATGTGTAGCAGTCGTTTGGGCCATACAACACTTCCGCCACTTCTTGATTGGAAAGCAGTTCACCCTAATAACAGACCACTCCGCTCTCAAATGGCTTTGGAACAAACCAAACCTGACAGGAATGTATGCACGATGGCTGGCTATACTGCAGGAATACGACTTCACGACGCAATACAGAAAAGGACGGAATCATCAGAATGTGGATACCCTCTCACGCCTACCCCAATTTATCTGAGATTGACACCCCGAACCCAAAAGAATATACCTACCCAATGAACACTGAACTCTATAATGGATATTTGGATTACCTCAGTAACCTAACCTTTACTGGAATGACGGATGAAAACGATCAACGGCTTATATGGATAACGGCACTCAACTATTTTATCAAGAATAATATACTTTACCGACGACACAGAGGACAAATACGACTTGTAGTCCCTGAACACAAAAAGCAGATGGTACTACAGGCCTCTCATGACCATCAGCTGGTAGGACACATGGGCGTAGACAACACATATCAACAACTATCAGAAAAATATTATTGGAAGGACATGTACGAAGACATTAGAGAATATATCAGAAGATGCGATACTGTTGTAATTATTAGCTTATTATATCTCTTCTATCAATGATCGATGTATCAACGATCGATCATACGTCACTCAATTGTGGCTTAGACGATCTTTGTTTGTATCGACCAATCATAATTTAGCATTAATAAATACACGCATATTGGCTTCATTAGCTAGTGCACTCTTTACTCCAAACACACACATTCGAAGATCAAATTTCAACAGGTTATGAGCCCTGAGCCGCTTGAATTGCAGCTCGACAACCTGAGATCTACGCAATCATCTACGCAATTACAACTGCAATTACTGTAAGTGTTTATTTAAAATCGTAAACAACGCGTCAAACAAAGCGATAAACAACGCGACAAACGACACCGCAATAAAGCAACGCGATAAACAACACATAACGACATAGCATTCAACGATGCGACACGATGAAATGGACAATCTATATGCATCATCGTCATCAGCAACAAGATCGACAAGATTGCGGTCTAAATCAAAAACAGACAACAGACATCAAACCCTTGATGACGACGACGGATTGGATAGCAACCATCAGAGCAATATCACATTTAGCCTCGATCGACAGGAACAGATGGCTACAACGATCAGAAATCAGGAAGATAAATTAGACATGCTTGCAACCCTAATGGGCGAATTGA
>RBNK01000571.1:0-23647 GCA_003990785.1 Endogone sp. FLAS-F59071 | reverse complement strand
AACGGCGATCTTGATGAAGAGATCTACATGACGGTACCTGAAGGAATCGACCAATCAGAGCTGTCACCGAGAGCTGTGTATAAGCTCAATCGATCACTGTATAGACTAAAGCAATCACCCCGTATGTGGAATCAGAAGATCGACAACTATCTCAGCCAATCAAATTTTACAAGACTACAGTCGGATCACAGTATTTATCTAAGGAGAAGACAAGACGATCAATATCAATCGCTGATAATTATTGCCATATATGTCGACGATCTACTAATTCTGGCTGATTCAATGGAAACGATGAACAAATTCAAGGCGGAACTTAGCAACACATTCGATATGACGGACTGTGGCGAAATTAAACATTTTTTGGGTATTCGAGTCATGCGCGATCGGAAGACACACACGATCACAATTGATCAAAGCCATTTCGCCAATCAAATCATTACAAGGTTTAACATGACGGACACCAAGCCAATCAGTACACCCCTTGATCCATCCATTCAACTCAAAGCTGAAGGAGGAAAATCCGCAGACCAAAGTCTATTCAGACAAATAATCGGCAGCATAATGTACCTGATGATTGGGACGAGACCTGATCTAGCTGCTGCTGTTAGCATCATCAGTCAATTTTTGGCCAATCCAATGCAAGAACATCACCACGCCCTCAAACGATTATTAAGATATATTAAAGGAACAGCCAATTATAAGCTGTGCCTTGGACGCGATCAGGATCTAAGACTGATCGGTTTCAGCGATGCTAACTGGGGAGGAGACATTAACACACAACGATCAACCACGGGATATATTTTCAACCTATCAGGAGGAGCCATCAGCTGGTCAAGCAAATGCCAAGCAACCATTGCCCTATCAACAACTGAGGCAGAATATATGGCATTAGCTCATGCGACAAAGAAAGCCATTTAGCTACACACCCTATTGGATGAGCTAGGATATTTGCCGAATTGTGCAACAACCTTATTTGAAGACAACCAATCAGCAATTGCCCTCACCAAAAATCCAATCAATTACGCTCGATCAAAGCATATTGATATTCAGCACTACTTTATTCGAGAGAAAGTTGAATCAAAGGTGATAGATATCATTTACATGGCGACAGATGAAATGATTGCCGATGCATTAACCAAGCCACTTGCACGACCAAGACTTGAAATGTTGATCGCAAAAATGGGCTTATGTAACTAACATTATTTCTTTAAAAATTTTTTATGTTCTCTATCACGTCATTCTTATCACTCAAGTAGTATTTTATATATAATTATTTGCAGTAAATGTACTTCATGGATGACATTTGTGATGTACAGTTGAACACTTTACTTTTATTTTTTTTACTTATTTATTTTTTTTATCGAGATATATCAAGCAGGGGGAGTGTTGTAATTATTAGCTTATTATATCTCTTCTATCAATGATCGATGCATCAACGATCGATCATACATCACTCAATTGTGGCTTAGACGATCTTTGTTTGTATCGACCAATCATAATTTTAGCATTAATAAATACACGCATATTGGCTTCATTAGCCGGTGCGCTCTTTACTCCAAACACACATTCAAAGATCAAATTTCAACATATATGAGGTGATTGCTTTAGTCTATACAATGATTGATTGAGTTTACACACAGCTCTCGGTGACAGCTCCGATTGGTCAATTCCTTCAGGTACTATCATGTAAATCTCTTCATCAAGATTGCCGTTCAGGAACACAGTTTTTATGTCCATTTGGTGAATTTCTAAGTTTAGGACTGCTCCAATTGATAAAAGTGCCCTGATTGACATGAATTTTGTCACGGGGGCAAATGTTTCATCATAATCAATTCCTTACTGTTGTGAATATCCTTTGGCCACTAATCTCACCTTGTACCTGGCAACCGATCCATCAGTATTGAGTTTCTTTTTAAATACCCATCTGCATCTAATTAGTTTGCGTCCCACAGGCACTTTAGGTACAATCGTCCATGTGTCATTATTCTTAAGTGATTTAAGCTCTTGATTGATTGCTTCCTTCCAAAGCTTTGTATCAGGCAGAGAAATTGCCTCCTTGTAGGTCATTGGGTCATTGGTCGATTCAATTAAATTAGCTTCTGACATGTGATCTTGCCAAATTTGTAGAGCTTCAGTGTCGATCAATTGTTCAATTGGCTCCCAGGTGTTGTTGTCATCATCATAGCCTAGCCATTTAACCAGATATTGCCTTTTTTCATCAATCTTACATTCTCTGATGATCGCTTCAATAATGTATTCTTGATCTTCTGGATTGACGATTGTTGGGGATTTTAATATAATAGATTCATCAAATATGACATCGCAGCTGATCTCTATCCTCCTATTGGTTGGATCCCAGAGCCTGTATGCCTTCTTTTCGTCATGATAGCCAATCATTTTAAGCTTTTTGGATCGGAGCGCCAGTTTCGATCTTTTTCCCTTGCGAATATGCATATATGTGTCAGCCCATATGATGCACAAGTTACTGATATCAGGCTTATGACCATGCTATAATTCAAATTGTGAAGCACTCTCCTTATTGGCTCATGTTGGCAATTGGTTGCATAAATATATAGCACTCACGGCAAGTTCTACCCAAAGTTCGTCAGATATGCCGGCAGTAATTTTAACTGCCCGGATCGACTCCATCAACGTTCGGTTGTATCATTCGGCTATACCGTTTTGTTGCAGCATGTCCAGCATCATCATTTCATGATGAATTCCATTTTTGATTAAAAATTCGTGCATCTCGGTGTTTACATACTCTCCTCCTCCATCTGATTGGAGAATCTTGAGTTTTCAGCCTGATTGCGTCTTGGCGAATGCCTTGAATGTCCAGAATCAATCAAATGTATCACTTTTGTTGTCAATAAAATATGTTGTGACATAGCGAGTGGCGTTATTGATAAATGTTAATATATATTTTGCTCCATTGACTGATGGCATGGGCATCAGCCTTCACAGATCTGAGTGCACCCTTCTGATAGGCTCTATCAATTAATTTTTTGCGTGTCCAAAAGGCTTGCAGTGCAACTTCACATGTTCGCACCCGGCACATATTTCGATTTGTCCAGTCGACAGCTACACATCTCCGAGCCCTGTGACAAATTTGTTGATTGATTGCAGAGTATTTCGGCCCAGATGGCCTAATCGGTGATGCCATAATGTATAGTCATCAATCTTGAAATCAGTGATGTTTGCTTCTAGCTCTAGCTCTGGTAATGTTGATAAATGAAATAGGTCACCATCAGCGTATCCAATTTTGACTTCTTCATGATCTGCGCCGATTTTAATTACTGATCCGTCACTCTTAAAGGTTATGTCATTTCCATTACGTGTCAATGCCCACACAGATATTAAATTTCTGGTGATCTCCAGTACATATAAAATATCCCATAATTTCAGCTCATCATTGAGCTCAATTGTCCCAATGTGCGTCGCGTGTAATTTCTCATTCCCTGCACACATGACCAAGCCATCATGCTTAGCTACCATCTCGAAAAACTCCAATTGGTTGAACATATGTTGCATGGCACCCGAATCAATGATAGCACCAATCGCCAGATTTGCTTCAGCTCTCGGTTTAGTCTTTTCTTTTTCTTTTTCTGTTTTTACCTAATCGTTGAATTTGTTGCATTGAAATATTCCATGTTCTCCCTTACAGACGTAACATTTCTGAGGGTATCCCCGAAAATTCCCACCTCGATTGGCTCTGCGATCACCACCTTGGTCACCTCTGTCATTATGACCTCCTCGATTGTTTCTGTTATCATTGTTGTAGCCTCGGCTTTGTCCGGCATTTCTGCCTCAATTGTTGCGACCGCCACCTTGGTAGCCGCCTCGGTCGCCACCTTGGTATCCGCTTCGGTCATCGCCTCGGTAGCCACCTTAGTCTGTCGCGTGGGCTTCGTCACGCCTTTGCTTGTTATCTGAGTCAAATCTGATGCATGCGAGTTGTAAAGCCTCCAGTGTTGTCGGCATATTCTCCCATGCAAGTATTAATTCCCAGTACCTGGGGCTTAGACCCCGGAGATATTGCGGTATAGCTTCTGTATCAGTCATATCTTCGATTTGTGCCATAATTCAGTTGAATGCGTCATTATAATCTTCAATCGATCCTTTTTGCTTTATCATCGCAAGCTTATCACACATTCGTAACAATTGTTCCATTGATGCATATTTTTACATCATAGCCTCTTTAAGCTCATTCCACAAATCAAATTCTCCCGATGTGTTCATGTGCCTCCGTAACCACATTCTAGCATTGCCTGTAATCTTACTGATTGCTGCATTGACTTCCTCCTTTTGAACTGATAGATTGGCGCTGGTAATAAATTGCTCTATGGCATCAAAGTAATCAAACAATCTGGGTGCACCTCCTGATCCATTGAATTTGTTGATCGATCTCAGGTACTCCTTTACCAGATCGTTAAGCTTTGTTGATGTTGTTGGTGATGGTGATGGTGATTGTGGTATGTTACCTTCTGTAACTGCATTCTGATTGGTTGGCGCGCTAGGTGATACATTTGTTTTGTCGATTTTTGCTATCAATTTGCCCATTAGGGTTGTCAGCATGTCTAATTTATCTTCCTGATTTCTGATCGTTATAGCCATCTGTTCCTATCGATCAAGGCTAAATGCTATATTGCTCTGATGGTTGCCATCCAATCCTTCGTCATCGTTAAGGGTTTGATATCTGTTGTCTGTTTTTGATTTAGACCACAATCTTGTCGATCTTGTTGCTGATGACGATGATGTATATAGGTTGTCCATTTCATTATGTTGTTAAATGCTATGTCATTACATGTTGTTTATTACGTTGCTTTATCGCAGTGTCATTTGTCGCGTTGTTTATCACATTGTTTGATGCATTGTTTATAATTTTAAATAAACGCTTACTGTAATCACAGTTGTAACTGCTATGATTGCATAGATGATTGCATAGATCTCAGGTTGTCGAGCTGCAATTCGAGTGGCTTGGGGCTCATAACCTGTTGAAATTTGATCTTCGAATGTGTGTTTGGAGTAAAGAGCACACTGGCTTATGAAGCCAATATGTATGTATTTATTAATGCTAAATTATGATTGGTTGATACAAACAAAGATCGTCTAAGCCACGATTAAATGACATAACATCAATCGTTGATGCATCGATCATTGATGGGAGAGATATAATAAGTTAATAATTACAATAAATAAGAGAGCTGCTTAGATCATTCTTGAATACTTTTTGAAAGCTAAAGAGAAAAAGCTAAAGAAAATTGAATTCAAAAAAAATAGGCTATCTCTATATAACTTCATTTCAGATAGCTTTGATAAAGGGAATTATTTTAAAATGTAGAAGAAATTCTTTAGCCTTATTAGTACCAAAAAACTTAAGTAAGTTATTTTGTTCTAAATCACTTCAGAATGATTTCATTCTCATTACTTTTTTTAACTATCATAGATATTCTATCCTAGTTGCTGTTAATAAGTAGAATGCTAAATTTAATAAATCTGCATATCAGAGTTTGCTTAATTACTTTGGACTTAAGAAGCTGGTAGGCATCAAATATCTTCTACACAATCAGTTGATAACTCCTTTATTATAACTGACTTGTCTATATCTAGAATTCAGACTTTTGGCTCTATACTATTTCTTTATCATTTGATTTGATTAGTAGGTTCCAAAATGCTAATAAGTAGATGCTCCCCATATCAGGAAACTATTTTCAGTTCATAGTCTATAACTAGTATCTCTACTTATAGGTTATTCTTAGGCTGTTTGCAGGCTATTCTAGCTAGTTCATAGTTTGCAATATTGTTCTAGAGGTGTTCATAGTTCATGATATTATTCTAGCTAAGTTCTAGAGTAGTTTGCAGCTGTTCGCCAATAATAGTTTGTAGTTTATAACTAGTATCCATATCCATAGCTATTTTGTTTACAGCTCTTAATAAAATAGTTCACAGCTCTTAGTAAAATAGTTTGTAGATTAATTGACCATTTTTCTAATGCCATCAGAAAATGGTTAATTAATCTATGAACTATTTTACTAAGAGCTGTGAACTATTTTACTAAGAGCTATGAACAAAATAGCTATAAATACAGATATTAGTTATAGACTATAAACTATTATTAGTAAACAGCTATGAACAGCTGTGAACTACTTTAGAACTCTACTAGAACAATATTGCAAATTATAAACTAGCTAGAACAGCCTGCAAATAGCCTGTGAACAGCCTACAAGCATAGATGCTAGTCATAGACTATGAACTGAAAATAATTTTCTGATAATATAGTATGATGGAACATTTTGTGATAATATATATTTTGATCACAGTCACATGACCCATAATAACACTGAGACTTATAGTATTATTGAAACCTTTAGTGTTATTGAGATCTGCAATCACATTATAACCTAAAATAGTATTTTGATCTGATATATTATTTCACTGCCCAATTACATTATAACCTGATATATCATTTTATTATATCTTAGCTAATCAATTTGTACCTTATATTTAGCTGAGCTAATTAGAAATTCAAGTAGTAACCTGGGTAGCTGCCTGTATAGTACCTTGTAATTTCTTATAAATACCCTGCTTGCAATTATCAATAAAATTCAAACTATAACAAGCTAAGGAAGCTTATAACAGATAACCTGAGAGATACTAAAAGCCTTACAAAAGGAATAAGCAATTGGGATAGTTTTGAGAGTTCTAACAAATACACCTTATTTAATTGATCAAACTTAAATCTTGCTAGTTAACACTTACACAGACACATTACCCTTCTTAAGTTGCTACCATATAAACTGCTAAGATCTCTGAAACATATTTTCTGCACTTGCTCAATTCTAAGTATTTTATCATTAATATATTTTAGTTTACTACAATTGGTGCTAACTGGCAGGAAATCACTTGACACCTCGACCGATTTGTTACCTATATTGTGTAACTAAACTTGCCAAAACCCATAGTGGAAGATAAAAGCAAGAATGGCACTACCACTGCTACCACTTATATTACTACAATTACCTTGGAGAAGAACTCAAGAGGATAAAGAAACCATAACAGACAGACTACCTATCTTTTATGGATATACTAAGGAATATGTTTGAGAATTCCTAGATAACTTGGAAAGCTACTTTACAGCCAAAGGAATAGCCGGTACTTGATGGATTACTATTCTGACTGCCCAACTTAGAGGACCTGCCAGAGAAATATACTGTATAGCCCTAACAGATGTAACAGCTATTGGACTAGGAGGATTACTCCTTGCAGCTACCACAGCAGCTGGAAATAGAGTTACACCTGCAGTAATAGCCACTGCTTATTAAGATGTTACAAAAAATTAGTTAGAAAAGAAGCATTTCACTGAACAGAAGTAAGAATTGATTAAAGAATAACTATTTAACATGAAGATATCAATCAACCAGTGCTTGGAAGATTGGGTTACTACCATTGATCAGTATATACAACTCTGTGGAAAAACCAGCCTAGTTATGTGAGAAATGGTATTTATGAATGGCTTACCTGCAGATCTCCAATGCCACATCAAGAGTTTTAGTCTCTGCAGGATAGAAGAGAAAGTCAGAATGACACAAGCATTTTGGGATACTGAAGCAGGACATTCTGCATCCCTATATAACAAGTTACCACAAGACTTATACAGGAAATTCAGTACTAGAATACCTGTAGTTCAAATGGTATCTGCATCAGCCGAACTACCCGAAGAAGATACTATTAAACCAATGGTCATAGCAAAAATAGGAAAGACAACACACAAAGATGAAATAGAAAAGATTACCAAGATATTCTCCAAAATGACAGCACACATAGTCAACCTTGAGGCTAAGGTAATTTACCAGAATAAGCAACCAAAAAGAACCTTTGTTGCAGAGAAATACAACAAGACTGAGATGAATTGTTTCCTCTGTAGAAGATGTGATCACTTTGCCAAGGATTGCTAAACTAGAAGTTGGAAGGAAGGACAGGAATGAGAGGAAGAAAAGAAGGCTAACCATGCCAATGTAGTATAAGAAATCGAAGAAGATGAAGAATTTAGCAAAGAATACCTAGAAGCCTACTCAGTCAAAACAATCAGCTGCACCACCACTAGGAAGACTCCCTACCCAAGAAAGAAACTGGCCCAAGAACCTGAGGTTGTCATCAAGAAGCCTAAAAAGCTAATATAGAGACAACAGCTGAATGAAGATCAATGGGACAAAGCCTTTAAACTGATAATACAACCCGGTGAGACAGTTATCTCAACTACTGGAAATAAAGAAATAACTAACCAGGAAGAAAACAAGGAAAAGAAGCCTAGGAGGGTTAGAGAATTTGAATATGACCTATGGCAAGATATTACTAGTTAAAAGGCTAACATCACCTTTAAACAACTCTTCCAAATCACACTATCAATGAAGTAAAAGGTAAAGATGCAGATTATCGAAACTAAACCAACCATCCAATTTGAGGAAGTTAATACCACCAAAGAATAAGAGAAGTGAATCTATACCTCATCCACCTATATATAATGCAAAATTGGAGGTTTAGCATGCTCAGTCATTATCAATATAGGAGCAGGAGTCAGTATTATTGCCAAGCATTTCCTAGACTACCTAGGATAAGATATTAATAAACCTGCTACCTCTACCTTGGTCGTTGCAAGTGGAAAAGCAATGCATCTTTAGGAGTACTCCAAAAAGTACTGGTTCAGTTTGGAATAGAAATCATACCTATCAGAATGGTCATCACCAATGCACAATCCTACAATGCTGTCTTAGGTAACAGCTGGTTGAAGAAAGCAAAAGCAAGAATTGACCTGGATGTACAAAGGCTAATCTTTGTCAACTATGGAAGAAAGTTCAGCGTACCTCTAGACATTCAGAAAGGAGTAGTACCGAAACTCACTCAGAGACTGGAAGACAAAAGTGATACAGATGAAGAAATAACCTCTGGATAGGCACACCTCAATGTAATAGAAGAAGAAGAAGCTAACATAGTGATCTATAGTAAATACCACTGCCTGACACCTTTGGAGAAGAACCAGTTGATTGAATACAATATAAGAAATACTAGATATCCATTCTGTGAGCAATGCATCTATTGTACCAAAATGATATGTACTTGCAGTAATATGAAGTTGATACCTTACCAGGATACCTTGGAGATGCGTCTGCTAACTGAGAAAAGAGCTAAGAAACCAAGATTGCTATAGACTTGCCAAAAGACCCCAT
Organism: Endogone sp. FLAS-F59071; assembly: GCA_003990785.1. Lineage (NCBI taxonomy): Eukaryota > Fungi > Mucoromycota > Endogonomycetes > Endogonales > Endogonaceae > Endogone > Endogone sp. FLAS-F59071. Next base: position 14,423 of record RBNK01000571.1, on the reverse strand, counting down.
CAATGAATCACAGACTGTATAATGGAAGGAACTCTCATCCATTTGCTAATAATACTAGACTGCTTTTAGATGAATATTAGACACATTGGCAAAGGACATCTTTGGAGAAACTGCAACATTTATCTACAAAGATGCTACTGGGATAAAGTCAACCCCTATAATCTTTGGGAATGTGAAAATTAAGTCAGATATCTAGACAAACCATATAATATCAACTATCATAGAACTTGGAAAGAACACTATGACCAAGAACAAGAACAGATAGTACCTGAAGAAAATAAAGATGAGGAAATACCTGAAGAATGGAGCAATGAAGTTTATATTAGACACCTGTTGAGGTTAGAGCCTTATTCCAGGAAAATGATAAAGATGATAGACCTACCCTAATTGAAGAAAGCAATTCAGACTCAGAAGAAGAAATCATTATGCTAGAGGAAATAATTCACCCTGATGAATATATCAGCATGCACTATTGGTGGTGGAAGAACTTATGGCAGAATCTACCTCAAGACACAACTCACAAACAGTAGAAGAAACTGAATGTCCTCATCTTCGAAGAAGCATTCATGGTTAAAGAAAAGGAAACAGCAACTCGAGTCAAAAAACTGACAGAAAGTATAATTGTACTAAAGAGAAAAACTGAAGGAGCCACAGGTTATGACCTGTATACAGATGAATACTATACCCTAGAACCAAAATCATCAGCCTTTGTAAAAACTGGAATCACTATCACCCTACCACTAGGATAATATGCACAAGTATAGATAAGAAGTAGACTTTACCACAACTCTGGAATAGAAGCTTTCCCTGGATTAATAGATAAAGACTATAGAGGAGAAATTGAGGTTGGACTAGTTAACCACAATTACAGCCAATTCAAAGTATACCAAGGAGATCGAATTGCTCAAATGGTAATCATCAAATGTAAACAGTAACCCCTGAAAGAAGTGAAAGACTTAGAAGAAACACTATGTGGAAAGAAAGGATTTGGATTAACTAGATAAGCAAATGTAATAATAGAAAGACTGGATGACTAGGAGAATGCTAAGAAGCACATCTACTCCCTCAATGAAAATCTGTTACCAAATCAGAAGAAGCAGTTATAAGACTTACTGAAGGAGTATGAGGATATTATCACAATTAGTTTTAAGGATCTACTAGACTAAGCCTTCTTTACTCACCATATCGATACAGGAGATGCCAAACCAATCAAATAGGCACCTTACAGATTGCCAGCCAACTATCATAACTTTGTATGAAAGCATGTTCAAGAACTATTGAAGTCAGGAGTGATTATACAGTCGAAAAGCCCTTGGGCATTACCTATCAGCATAGTACTGAAGAAAGATAATCAGAGAATAGTTATTGACTACTACAAGTTGAACTCAGTTATAAAAAAGCATATGTATCCAATTCCGCACTCAGAAGACTTACAAAAAATATTGAAGAAAGTGCAAATCTACTCAACTCTAGACCTATGGGCAGGATATAATCAAATCGGAATGACACTCGAAGCACAGGAGAAATCAGCATTTGTTATACCCTTTGGATAGTATGAATTCACAAGAATATCCTTCAGACTCTGCAATGTACCTGCCACCTTCCAGGCTGCAATGAATGAGATCTTCTATGACCTGATTGGACATAGAGTAATTGTGTACATCGATGATATTAACATCTATGCTGAGAACTTCACAGAACACATGGTGATCTTGAAGAAAGTATTTGAATGACTCAGAAAACATAGACTAAGGATCAAGCTAACAAAATATTACTTTGGATAGAAGAAAATTGAATATCTCAGATTTATAATTGATAGAGGAGAAATCTATCTGGACTCAAAGAAGATCGAAATTGTTAAAGCCTTCCTAACCTCGCAAGATAAGATAACCCTATAAGGATTCTTAGGACTAGTTCAGTTCTATAAAAGATTTATCCCTGGTTACTCCAAAATTGCTGCACCCTTACACATGTTGTAAAGAAAAGGAAGAGCATGGGAATAGATATCAGCTGTACAAACTGCCTTTAATCTGATCAAGGAAGTACTTACCCATACACCAGTAATGACAAGACCAGATCTAACAAAAGTGTTCAAGCTGTATACAGATGCATCGTTATTTGGACTTAGAGCAATTTTGGCACAAGATGATAAAGATAGAGAGCATGTGATTGCTTACATAAGACGAGCTACCCATAGAGCAGAATCTTCCTATGGAGCTACCCAACTAGAATATGTAGCAGTCATTTGGACTATATAACACTTCCGCTACTTCCTGATTGGAAAACAGTTCACTTTGATAACAGACCACTCAGCCCTCAAATGGCTTTGGAATAAATCAAATTTGATAGGAATGTATGCATGATGGCTAGCTATACTATAGGAGTATGACTTCACAATGTAATACAGAAAAGGATGGAATCATCAGAATGTAGACACCCTCTTACACCTACCCCAATTTATCCGAGATCGACACCCTGAACCAAAAAGAATATACCTACCTAATGGACACTGAACTCTATAACAGATATTTGGATTATCTCAGTAACCTAACCTTTACTGGGATGATAAATGAAAATGATTAATGGCTTATATGGACAATGGTACTCAACTACTTTATCAAGAATAATATACTTTATCGATGATACAGAGGATAGATATGACTTATAGTTTCTGAACACAAAAAGCAGATAGTACTTCAGACCTCCTATGATTATCAGCTTGCAGGATATATGGGTATAGATAATACATATCAATGATTATCAGAAAAATATTATTAGAAGAACATGTATAAAGATATTAGAGAATATATCAAGAGATGCAATACTTGCTAGAAGAGGTGCTGAGGAAAGGAAGTTGAGACCCTATAACCAATTATACCTGGAGGACCCTTTGAATATATTGGAATAGATATTGTTAGACCGCTATCAAAAATACTTAGAGAAAATCGATACATTATAGTAGCAGTAGATTACCTAACCAAGTACTCCAAAGCAAGAGCTTTGCTCCTTGCAGATGCCCTTAACATTGCACCCTTTATCTATGAAGATATTATCTGCTGCTATGGAATACCTTATGAAATAACCTCTGATCAAGGAACTGAATTCATTAATGAATTCATGCAGACATTGATGTAATACTTTGGGATCTGTCAGATAAAGACTACTGCCTACCATCCTTAAGGAAATGGACTTACTGAATGAACAAATTAAACCATTAAAAATATAATTGCTAAAGTAGTATAATTACAAGGAGGAGATTGGGACCTGTACCTACCTTCTACCTTATTTGCACTATGAACAATGAAACAAGAAACAACAAAGTTTACCCCTTTTGAGCTTACTTATGGAAGAAAAGCTCATCAGCTGGTAGACCAAGTGATGGCCACCCCAGAACTCAGCTATACTTCCTGGGAAATGCAAATCAAGCATTATGTGACAAAAGAAATTCAAAAATTACACAATGTCTAAAATAAGATAAGAGAATTTATCACTATTGTACAAGATCATCAAAAGAAGAATTATAACAAGAAATATAAGAAAACTGAAAAACTGAAGATTGGTAACCAGGTCTTACTATACTGGAATATAGTAGAGTCCTCATGGTCAGTAAAATTAGACCCAAAATGGGTAGGACCATACTATATTGCAAGTATAAAAGGAACTACATATCAGTTACAAAAAATGACAGGAATGATTTTACCCTACACTGTTCACTAAAACTGCCTTAAGAAATACTATGCTCTGCTGGAACAACTTCCATGAAGTCTGAGTCAGCCTGATTGAGGTGTACTAATATATAGAACCTCTGGAAGACCTTGAGGAGATAGAAGAATCAACCTTATAGAAGACCTGATCAATTATACACAACATTCAAAGGAGACAACATCTAGTACAAATCAATGAATGAAAAGAATACTACCAAATTGCACAACTCTGGGATGAAGAAGTTGAACATATCTAGAACCAGAAGGATAGGGAAATCTGTCAACAAGCTCTCAAAGGAGCACTCCCTGCCTATGCAGCAAAAATGGCTAAATGGATTTATTAACTATTCAAACACAAGCCCAGTGCTCTAAACCACTTTTAGTGCAGTATATTCCAACTACACCAACTTATATAAAATGATATAAAGAAGCTAGAGAAAGAGATAAAACAGTTATAAAGAGATTTCTCCAAGTTAGAACTATACTTTGAAGTCTAACTCACAGAAAGGAAAGAGATATGATAGAACATTTTGTAATAACATATATTTTAATCATGTGAGATCACAGTCATATGACCCATAATAACACTGAGACTCATAGTGTTATTGAAACCTTTAATGTTATTGAGATCTACAATTATATTATAATCTAAAATAGTATTTTGATCTGATATATTATTTCACCACTCAATTATATTATAACCTAATATATCATTTTATTATATCTTAGCTAATTAATTTGTACCTTATATTTAGCTAAGCCAATTAGAAATTCAAGTAGTAATCTGGGTAGCTACCCATATAGTACCTTGTAATTTCTTATAAAATACCCTGCTTGCAATTATCAATAAAATTCGGACTGCAACAAGCTAAGGAAGCTTATAACAGACAACCCAAGGGATACTAAAAGCCTTACTCAAGGAATAAGCAATTGGGATAGTTTTGAGAGTTTTAACAAATATACCTTATTTAATTGATCAAACTTAAATCTTGCTAGTTAATACTTATACAGACACATTATCCTTCTTAAGTCACTATCATATAAACTGCTAAGATCTCTGAAACATATTTTCTACACTTGCTCAATTCTGAGTATTTTACTGTTAATATATTTTAGTCTGCCACAATAGATATTTTATATACCCAGCAAGAATTCAATGCTATCTTGAATTCTTAGCAGCATTTTAAGTAATTATCTGAGAGTATATTTTATAGTAGTTTGAATATATCTTCCCCTATTATACTGTATTTATCTTTTCTTTCTCTCTTGCAGAGATTAACAATAAGGAAATCAATTATTATTCTAGTTATATACTACTAATAATCTTCTTCTAGTATCAGACTTTATATAGAAATTTGTAGGTATTATTCAATGAGGTCTTATGAAATTTTAACAAGCTAGCAGAGGACTATTATAGATAGAGAATTTATAAAACACTAGCTCATATACAAGAATCATCTAGAGCAGAGTATAGAAATATTTTGTAAGTTACTGCACATATCTGCTTGAATACTCCAGTATGAAGCCTACCAGAGCTATAGGATATTTTAAGCTTATTCATAGATATCAGGAAACTATTTTCAGTTTATAGTCTATAACTAGCATTTATGTTTATAGGTTGTTCTCAGACTGTTCATAGACTATTCTAGCCAGTTTGTAGTTCATGATATTATTTTAGAGATGTTTATAGTTTATGATATTGTTCTAGCAGAGTTCTAGAGTAGTTTGTAACTGTTCACCAATAATAGTTTATAGTTTATATATAGCTAGCATCCATATCTATAGCTATTTTGTTCATAGCTTTTAGTAAACTAGTTCACAGCTTTTAGTAAAATAGTTTATAAATTAATTAACTATTTTTCTAATAGATGTAGTAGATGATAATAGTATTTCATACTTTATCTATATCTGTCTGTCTATGTCTAATATCTTTATGAAGTATCTATCTGATAAAAAGACCAAATTATCAGTGTATTAATAGATGATCTTATCTCTTTCATCAGTATGCTTGGCTGGCTTTATTGCTAATTTTATTTCCATAAGGCTACAAGCAATAATATCAAAGGTCAAGCCTTTGAGCTTTTGGTTACCTTCCACTTTTATATATATTCAAAGATCATTATTACTTTGCAAAACAAGAATCTCAGTAGAAATTTGTACAATTTAAAGCAACTGCATATCATCATCAATTAGGTTATCAAGCAAGCTGAATTTTCTACTAATGAGCCTTTGAGGCTAGGCACTCTCTTTATCCTATGTAAGGGATACTATATCTGCAATCTCATAGTCTACTTGGAGAATCTTGAACTCTACTTCATCTAGATCTCCATCCAATCATATAAAGATTATGATAAGAAGACCCTTAACCTTAAAGATGAACTCTCTAAGATAAGAAAAATAGTCCTTAAATACTATATAAACCTTTATCAGACAAATGATGAGATTTAGCAGTTTGTAGTAGGCAAGTCTAATAACTTAAAGAACATTGATACTTAACTTTCAAAAAGTATTTATTATGTTTATATCAGCATATCAAATTTACTAGTGAAAAAAATAACTAAATATTCCAAACATCCAGTTGTTCTATTGATATCAGAAAAATGATTAATTAATCTATAAACTATTTTACTAAAGCTGTGAACTATTTTACTAAGAGCTACAAACAAAATAGCTATAAATATAGATACTAGTTATAGACTATGAACTATTATTGGCAAACAGCTGCAAACAGCTATGAATTACTCTAGAACTCTACTAGAACAATATCACAAACCACAAACTGACTAAAACAGCCTGCGAACAGCCTGCGAACAGCCTATAAGCATAGATACTAGTTATAGACTATGAACTGAAAATAGTTTCCTAATAGATATAAGATAACTTAAGTATAATATTAGAGGAACTATAGAAGTTATATAAAACAGAACTGTTAGTAGGACATTGAGTAAAGCTATATATAAATACTAGTATTATAATACTCTATAATTCTACTAAGTTATTGTATTCCATAGCAAAAAAATAAAAAATCATTATTCTAATAGCTTAATAACAGAGGATTATATATAAAAATAATTAATATAAAATTAATTTACATTAAGTCCACTATAGAACCAAAAAATTACAGCACTATCAGAAGCATTTTAAAACAAGAACAAGGTGAGAAAATTGCTCCTTATGCTTTTAAATTATCTGACACTAAAGCTATTCAAGAATATTTGAATATAAAGAAAATCATCTATAAAATTTACTAACAATTATATTGTGACAGCCAACCCCTAACTCAACTGATTTTCACAAATTTTGTACTACACTTGATTTAGGAGTTACCATAACATTCTGTCCCCTTCCATTTTTAGTTATTGATGACTTTTATTTCTGCTTAATGACTTTTATTTCTGCTTGACAACTTTTATTTCTGCAAAATGCTACCACCAGAGTCATTACATATTCTTTGCAACAATTGGATTGTATTTTCATAGTGAAGTCTTTATTAGTTATTCTTTAGCCTCTCAAATTTGTATAAATACCCCCTCTATTTCTATCTAAATAAATCAGTTTGCACAGAGTCTTGGAATATCTCAATATCAGTCATAGTAAAGCCTGAAAAGCACAGTACAAAGCTATAGTAAGGATATGCAAAGAGAGATATTGCATCTGATACTCTGAGCATTCTTAACAAATGAATAACTGATTATTAGTACATTTGTCACATCTTGGTACCAACTGGCAGGAGAGTTATCGAAAGACTGACTCTCACATCCTCATTCAAGCAGGACCAAACTGTTATGACCATGGACTCATTAAATTGATGCTCTGTACAAAATGAAATGAAATGACCCAATGCTACAAATGGACTACCTCAAAAAGTGTAACTAGCATGCGCTATAGGAAAATGCTACTAGGAAAATGCCACTAGAAAAATGCCACTAGGAAACACTAAGGCATGTATTGAAGATATAGGTTCGAATTACTGATATGACCAGGTTCCACCCAAGATAAGACCTATACAAAATGAATAGAAGAAATGAATTATCGAAAGAGCATCGCTGATAGTCATATTGGTAAGCCGAAGGGCTAAATGATCACCAAACAAGCTGAACTAAACAAGATACAATGAATAAGTTGAACTGAACTGACCAAATAGCCAAAGTGAATGAAGCCGAAATGAACAAAACCAAAGTGAACTGATTGAACAGACTGAACCGAACAAACTGAAGGAGAAATGGAAAAACAAAGAAATCGATAAATTATGACTACCCCGAAGCCAGCGCACCCTGGTATGCACTATAGAAAATAACCAGAAGGACCATCGACACTTGCCCTAGAGGAAGAATAAAATGATTATAGCAATGATTTCAATCTAAACATTGATCATTATTGGAACGATTTTGGAAGATTCTATAATGAGAGAGTAAAAATGATTCAAAAGCAGGTGAACTTTGTGAATGGACTCAAGATGAGAAACCTTCTATTTTAAGGAGAACTCTAAGAGATATATCAAGACAAGTAACCTTGAGAATAAACGTTATGAATCGATGAAGAGATCTTTATTACTGAATCAGCTTTTGATCAACATATATGGAAGAAAGACAAAGCAAGGTTATCCAAATCTACCTGTTCAACTGATCTGATTGATCTCTGGAATATTCATTATTAGAATCTGCCATATTTCGAGACCACTTGCCAAAGACAAAAGGACTTAAAGAAGGACTCAACTCTACAAAATTGTCAAGAGTGACTGGATATCATTGGAACTACAAAGTCATAATGAAAATATAGAAGAAAGGAGTAGTATGTGAATTAGAAGACTTTTTGGAGAAAGACAGAAGTGACAGATGACCCTATTTTTATACCCACTAGAATTATACATGAACAAGTACCCATACTCAAATCTTGGTATGACCAAGGACTTACCCAGGCTAGAGACCTCATTCCAAACACTTTATTGCTGACCCAAGCAAGCAGATAACCCTTGTTGAAGAGAACAGATGAATTTGAACAACAAGAGAGCAAGACACACATAACGAGATGCTCGAAACGACAAGATTCAGCCACGAAGCTTACATGCAAAATGAGACCCCCCAGCCAGAATGAGTTACCAAGCTTAGAAATGGAATTATGTGTGAATCCCATGCCCCCAGAAGCCAGACCTTATGACCATCAACATCTTATAGCGAAATTCTACAAGACTGACATGCAATATTCAGACAGCCTGACATACATATACATATATACACACATGCCCGAATCACTTACCTTATTATCAATGGTTATAGCCCACCAATAACCCTAGCTTGAATGACCTAGCTTGAATAACTGACGAATCAGTTCAGCTTGTCAGCCAGACCGTCAAATAAGCTTATATAGAAAGCCAAGACACCCAACCGAGGACCTGATCTGCGAATAACCTAAGAGTTAGAACAGAGAAAAATAGATATGATGAATCAGCTCACACCTGAAAAACAAACTTCATGAATAAACAAAATGTTAGAATTATACCATCTAAATTACCCGATCTATCCAGGCATAATGAATCACGTATCCGAATTATGCAAGGAATGTACCACACTGCAACTGCCATTTATGGTAAAATCTAGAGTTTACTTACCGAAATCAGCAGAACGACTCACACATATACTATACAGAGAGATTCTTGGGGATTCTAGTGAAATCGGCAATGAAAACAAAAATGAAAGAAAGTCAGAATAACTGAAATGAGAGAGATAAGTAAGTCAAGCATCATGAATCCACAAACGACCATGTACCCGAACAGACATACTCGGACAAATCAGCATAGAGGACAATGACAACAATGTAAAAAAAAAAGAGAAAGAAAAAGCGAGTCCAGGTCTTTAGTTATATATTTTTTTTAAATATTTCATTGACACCTCCCCTCAGAGTCTATTTTACTCAGTTATTTATTCATCGAACAATTAATTTATTTATTTTATTCTTAATTGATTTCACCCTTTTTTTTATATTGAACAATAACACATTCAATCAATTTTCATTTAACGTATATGTACATTTCATTTATTACCTCAGTAACTTATCTCCTTATTCAGATCAGACATTATTATATTTATTTTTAGTGATCTTCGATGGATACTTATTTCATGTATTTGTATTTAGACATTATTTAATATATCATTATTTTATATCCCACATTTCCAAGGAGTTATTTATTTATGGAAATATGATAAGCTACTTCTTTATTTAGTAATATCCTTATCAAGAATAGTTTTTTTTTTATTTTTATATTTTCGAATAACTTAGACAGATTTACTTAAAGACTTAGTGACAACATTATACTCACCACTGCATAGATCATGCACAATTTCAGAGACTCACATTTAGAGGAGTTTATTTTATTAGCTTCTTTTGTATAGCTAATTCATATTGCTGCTGACCTAGAGAGTCTTGAGGATGAGACATTCCCAGTTGAGCCCCCAGATATGATGGCCAACCCCTAACTTAACTGATTTTCACAAATTTTGTACTATGCTTGATTTAGAAGTTACTATAATATTCTATTCTCTTCTATTTTTAGTTATTGATGACTTTTATTTCTGCTTGACGACTTTTATTTCTGCTTGATGACTTTTATTTCTGTAAAATGCTACCACTAGAGTCATTAAGTATTCTTTGCAACAATTGGATTATATTTTCATAGTGAAGTCTTTATTAGTTGTTCTTTAGCCTCTCAAATTTATATAAATACCCCTTCTATTTCTATCTAAATAAATCAGTTTGCATAGAGTCTTGGAATATCTCAATATTAGTCATAGTAAAGCTTGAAAAGCACAGCATGAAGCTGTAGTAAGGATATGCAAAGGAAGATATTGTATCTGACACTCTGAGCATTCTCAATAAACGAATGACCAGTTATTAGTACATTTGTTACAATATATCAATTCTAATAGAAGTATAAATACTACTTACTAAAAAGATATTTTTAGATGAAATCAGCAGGAATTAAATTCTAAGAAGCAAGAATTACCAGAAACTTTTCAAGAACTAAGAAAAAAGTAAAAATATTAGAAGAGTAAAGATTATATAAGTATACATTTAGGGGTATTCTTTTATATTTTTAATATACTATATAGAAGAAATTTTACAAAACTAGGCAAACTGATTATAAAATATATTATATAGTTATGATAACTAAATATAAAAAAGTAATTGAGTTCTTAATAGTAGGCTGTAGTTATGGTTACTTTTCTAAAGTTCCTAAGGAAGCATTTGCTGAGATGTGTAAGGCTTTTCAAGCTCTTTCTAAGTTAGAACAAGATATCTTTTTAATAGCTTAACTCAAAGTTATGAATAGTAGATCTATAAGTGCTAGCTACTATCTTAAGAAGAAAGTTTATATTAATAAAAGAACTCCATCAGGAAACTATTTTCAGTTTGTAGTCTATGACTAGCATCTATGCTTATAGGCTGTTCACAGGCTGTTCACAGGCTGTTCTAGCCAGTTCGTGATTTATGATATTGTTCTAGTGGAGTTCTAAAGTAGTTCATAGCTATTTGCAGCTGTTCACCAATAATAGTTCATAGTCTATAACTAGTATCCATATTCATGGCTATTTTGTTTGTAGCTCTTAATAAAATAGTTCATAGCTCTTAGTAAAATAGTTTGTAAATTAATTAACTATTTTTCTGATATCTATATTGCTAAGATTGCAATACTTCTTTTTGTTGGAAAATCTATTTGAATATATTAAGAATTGGTTAAGCTTATTTTGAGAATGTATGAGACTATTTACTAAAAAATGGTCTTTTCTCATAGCTTTATAGCAATATCAAAAGAATGCCTAAGTGAAAGACTAAGATGTTGTAATTATTAGCTTATTATATCTCTCCTATCAATGATCAATGCATCAACGATCAATCATACGTCACTCAATTGTAGCTTAGACAATCTTTGTTTGTATCGACTAATCATAATTTAGCATTAATAAATACATGCATATTGGCTTTATTAGCCAGTGCGCTCTTTACTCCAAACACACATTTGAAGATCAAATTTCAACAGGTTATGAGCCCTGAGCCACTCGAATTGCAGCTCGACAACCTGAGATCTATGCAATCATCTACGCAATCACAACTGCAATTACTGTAAGTGTTTATTTAATATTGTAAACAATGCGTCAAACAAAGCGATAAACAATGCGACAAACGACACCGCGATAAAGCAATGCGATAAACACGTAATGACGTGACACAATGAAATGGACAACCTATATGCATCATCGTCATCAGCAACAAGATCGACAAGATTGCGGTCTAAATCAAAAACAGACAACAGATATCAACCCCCTGACGATGACGACAAAGGATTGGATAGAAACCATCAGAGTAATATTGCATTTAGCCTCGATCAACAGGAACAGATGGCTACAATGATCAGAAATCAGGAAGATAAATTAGACATGCTTGCAATCCTAATGGGCAAATTGATGGCAAAAATCGACAAAACAATCACATCACCTAGCGCGCCAACCAATCAGAATGCAGCTACAGAAGGCAATACGCCACGACCATCACCATCACCAACAACATCAACAAAGCTTAACGATCTAGCGAAGGAGTACCTGAGATTGATCAACAAATTCGATGGATCGGGTGGCGCACCCAGATTGTTTGATTACTTTGATGCCGTAGAGCAATTTATCACCAGCGCCAATCTATCAGTACAAAAGGAGGAAGTCAACACAGCGATCAGTAAAATTACAGGCAACGCTAGAATGTGGTTATGGAGGCACGTGAACACATTGGGAGAATTTGATTCATGGGATGAGCTTAAAGAGGCTATGACGCAAAAATACGCACCAATGGAACAATTGTTACGAATGCGCGATAAGCTTGCGATGATGAAGCAAAAAGGATCAATTGAAGATTATAATGACGCATTCAACTGGATCATAGCGCAAATCGAAGATATGACTGACACAGAAGCTATACTGCAATATCTCCGGGGTCTAAGCCCCAGGTACCGGGAATTAATACTTGTGCAGGAGAATATGTCGACAACGCTGGAGGCTTTACAACTCGCATGCATCAGGTTCGACCTAGATAATAAACAAAGGTGCGATGAAGCCTACGCGACAGACCGAGGTGGCTACCGAGGCGGCGACCAAGGTGGATACTGAGGTGGCAACCGAGGCGGCTACCGAGGTGGCAGTCGCAACAATCGAGGTGGAAGCGCCGGACGAAGCCGAGGCTACAACAACGAAAACGGAAACAATCGAGGAGGTCATAATGACAGAGGCGACCGAGGCGGCGATCGTGGAGCCAATCGAGGCGGGAATTTTCGGGGACACCCTCGGAAATGTTACGTCTGTGAGGGAGAACACGGAATATTTCAATGCAACAAATTCAATAATTGGGTAAAAACAGAAAAAGAAAAGGCTAAACCGAGAGCCGAAGCAAATCTGGTGATCGGCACTATCATCGATTCGGGCGCCACGCAACATATGTTCAACCAATTGGAGCTCTTCGAGATGGTGGCTAAGCACAACGGCTTGGTCACGTGTGCAGGGAATGAGAAATTACGTGCGACGCATGTTGGGACAATTGAGCTCGACGACGAGCTGAAATTACGGGACATCTTATATGTACCGGAGATCGCCAGATATTTAATATCTATGCGGATATTGACACATGACGGAAATGACATAACCTTCAAGAGCGACAGATCAGTAATTAAAATCGGCGCGGATTACGAAGAAATTAAAATCAGACAAGCCGATGGTGACCTATTTTATTTATCGACATCAGAGCTAGAGCTAGAAGCAAACATCGCCGATTTCAAGATTGCAAACATCGCCGATTCCAAGATTGCAAACATCGCCGATTCCAAGATCGATGACTATATATTATGGCATCACCGACTAGGCCATCCAGGCCGAAATACTCTGCAATCAATCAACAAATTTGTCACAGGGCTCGGAGATGCGTGGCTGTCAACTGGACAAATCGAAATATGCGCCAGGTGTGAACACGCGAAGTCACACCGCAAGCCATTCGGACACGCGAAAAATCGATTGATGGAGCCTATCAGAAGGGTGTACACAGATCTGTGTGGGCCGATGCCCACACCATCAGTCAATGGAGCAAAATATATATTAACTTTCATCGATGATGCTACTCGCTACGTCACAACATATTTTATTGACAACAAAAGTGATACATTTGATCGATTCTAGACATTCAAGGCATTCGCTGAGACACAATCAGGCTGAAAACTCAAGATTCTCCGATCAGATGGAGGAGGAGAGTATGTAAACACCGAGATGTGCAAATTTTTAATCAAAAACGGAATTCATCACGAAATGATGACACCGGACATGCCGCAACAAAACGGTGTAGCCGAACGATATAACCGGACATTGATGGAGTCAATCCGGGCAGTTAAAATTACTGCTGGCATATCTGACGAACTTTGGGCGGAACTTGCCACAAGTGCTATATATTTACGCAACTGATTGCCAACGCGAGCCAATAAGGAGAGTGCTTCACCATTTGAATTATGGCACAGTCACAAGCCTGATATCAGTAACTTGCGCGTCATATGGGCTGACACGTATATGCATATTCGCAAGGGAAAAAGGTCGAAGCTGGCGCCCCGATCCAAAAAGCTTAAAATGATTGGCTATCATGACGAAAAGAAGGCATACAGGCTCTAGGATCCAACCAATAGGAGGATAGAGATCAGCC
>RBNK01000570.1:0-23652 GCA_003990785.1 Endogone sp. FLAS-F59071 | reverse complement strand
TTTTTTTTTTTTTTTTTTTTTTTTTTTTTTTTTTTTTAAAAAAAAAAAAGGTTTACTTTACTATATCAAAAAAATTTGCTACCAAACACCCCTTATCACCACCCGCGTACCCACCACAAATCCTACAATGATGCTTTCTCCTAAACATGGTGAATGGCGCCTTGCACTCGTAGCACTCCTTGGAAGCTTCATCTGGCATCCAGTAGTCTCTGTTGACACGCTCGCCTCTCAACCTCCTTAGTACCTTGCCCAGGGAATTTGAATTCGACACCGAGAACGTAGTCATGACGGACCGCGTGTCCGAGTCGTCGTCAGTAGGGTTGCCGGCGGCGGCGGCGGCGGCGCGGGGACCAGGCCGGGAGATGGGGATCGATGTTGTAGGGCCGAGTGTTGACGACAACAACGCAGACGTGATGGAGCCTGAGGAAGGGGCCGTCGCAAGCGAGGCCGACGCGGCAGCAGCATAGGTTTGTGCTGGAGTTGGCGAGAGCTTTGACACCTGAGTCTTGAGTGCTGTGGTTGTTGGTGGGCTGAGAAGGGTCGGGACGGCGAGGGTCGCGCCTGGATGCGGGGTGGTGAGCAAAGGAGTGGGTTTAGCGATGGCGATGGCAGTGACGGTAGTGATGGTGGTGGTGGTAGTAATGTTGGCAGCGGCGGGGATGGGGACGGGAGTGGGGTTGGGGGCGGGAATAGAAATAGAAATGGGGGCAGATGTGGGTGATTGTGCTTGCGGGAAGGACGAGGGATTGATCACTGGTGGGGAAGCGAGCTGCTGCGGAGGTGATTTAATAGAGGCCGGGGGAGAGGTAGTGTGGATAGTGGGAACCGAGCGCGTCTTGAGGTTGTCGATACTGGACTCACGATCGCGGCGGGGCTGCGGGTCTGTTGTGGAGGAGGAAGTAGAGACGCTGGCATGCGGGGTGCCTGGCTTGCCAGTTAGTTTGGCGTCTGGTATCACGGTGGGCAAGAACTCGGCAGCATGTGGTTGGTTAGAGCCTGAGCTCTGGGTGGAGCTCGACATTTTTCGTGCGCTCACAATGGGTATGGCCGTGTTGGGGACAGCAGAAGTGGAGTTTGTCGAGGAGGCTAAGCTGACGTTGGACGAGGTCGATTGCTGCCTCTCGCCCAGACCAGGAGAAGCTGCCAATGGTGTAAACGAACTTTTGACCCTGGAGAAGAACTTTGAAAATACACCCTCGTTCTCGGGCTCCTGCGGAGCGCCATCGAAACCAAACGTTGTGAGGGTTGTAACATCATCGTACTGTAGAAGCGAGGAGGCCATTTACTTCGTCGAGGTCATTAGTAAGAAAAGAGAACAACGAGCTCCTTCCTGATTTATACTCTTGAACAAACCATGTGACTTGCCATTGTTTTGATGACATGTCTATATTAGTGGTCACGCTGACTACTGACAAGTTAATCGCAATGCTTTTCATCAATGAACTAAGTTTTGACAGCTTAAAAACACAATTTTAATAATAATTAATTAATCATATGTACCAATTAGTTTAATTCAATTAATCAATATAATTATAGTAATACCTTGCTTCTATCAACAGTAATAGCAGTTTAAATTCAACTACAGTTTATTTTCGAAAGACTGTTTTCTGTCAAAACAAAACAAAAAAAAACAATGCTGTAAAACAAAAAACAAAAATAATTGGTCTACAAATTCAAAAACCGGTACGGAGAGCGCGAAAAACGAAATAACCCAGTCTATCCCAACATTCGCGCATATCGCATTTGTGAATAGTCCGTATTCATCGACTTGAAGTAATCTCACTATCGAAGACCATAAATCAAATACCACAAAGAGCCACAAACATTCGCTTAATACGGGTCATCTCGATGCCGCTTCTGTTGCCTCGCGCGGAACAGATCGAACTCTGGCGGCCTGTTGGGACCCATTCCTGAGAAAGCCATCATGCGCATCAAATAAGTAATTATGATACACGACCCATCACGCAAATATGTCAACTATGCATCCGCAAAGGCTACCTACCTCGCTGGGCTTGGAATTCCTCATCCTCAAACTCGCGTCCGCTCTTGCGCTTCATGCCTCCCCTATCCATCTTGCTCCCACGAACTGGTGGTCCAGCTCCCTAAAAGAGAGAAAAAACAAAAACACACCAAACCAAACCATCAACCAGGATTAGCCTCACACAACAAATATTCCCACTATCCACTAAATAATTACATCCCATAAAACTTACCCTTGGCCTTCCCCCTCCCACGAACCCTCCCCTTCCTGCCGCGCCCCTAGGCGGCATATTCCCATACCCTCCCCGCATAGGCAGCCCCCCTTGTGGTGACGGCCCTACGGGGGGCGGTGGCGTGCTTCTTATAGGCTGCGGCTGCATCTGCGCGGGGGTCGGGCCTGGTGGGATCACCTGCGCGGGTGGCACACCGGCAGGGACAGGTAGGTGGACACTGCGAATCAGATCAATGAGATCGTTAGCGTTGATAATGTGGTCTGTGTAAAATAGAGCAAGTTTGGGTGAGTAACGACGTTCTGGTAAAGAGCAATAGATTGATTGATGATTACGTCAAGTTGAAAAAAGAAGAATACCATTGAACCCATGGGCCGGCGGTAAACTCGACAAAAAAGATCCCACTGCCTCTGGTAACGATCCGTGGGGACCGCTTTTCCACAAAAACGCTTGCTGCCCCCTCTGCGTCGAAATCAACGCCTCATCCATCTTCGGAGTGCCTGCGCCTTGTCCGGGCCCCGTAGGCGTGTTGGCGGCGATGGGCTGCGGTATGGGCTGCTGCAGGACAGTGGAGGCTGAGGGTTTGTAAGGTACCCACTGGTTGAAGTCCGGGCGCGGGTACTTCTCCGGATGCACAGCCTCGAGGAGAGGCCGGCGCGACGCGGCCGAGCCATTCGGAGCAGGACCTGGACGCTCCTTTTGTGAGGCGGCGAAGGCAGCAGGGTCAACGGAGGTAGTTGAAGGGGCTGTTGTGTCAGAGGCCGCTAGTTTGCGGGCTGATTGTACAATGAGAACTCTTTCACTTAGTATATATTTGAAGAATCAGGGAAGTCATCATAGTCATTGCTCAAAGTTTACTATTACCGTTTCCACCCAACTCCTCATCCACAATCTGGTGAATATCAAGGTAGCTATACCGATCTGCAAACCGTTCCAGCATAGAATCTGTACCGCGAACAATAAAAACAAATGAGTTTCACAGGAAAAATAACAAAATTTTAATACAATGCTACCAATCATTCCAGTATTCCACAGGACTCAAATCCCCCACAGGACATTCATTTACCTTCAGGATAAGCTTCACTCCTCCTCTTCTCGACCTTCTGAATACCTGTCAAATCCCCGTACTTATTCTCATATTCAGAGAATTTCTGCCAGACTGGCTTGGCCTTGTCAGCAGGCATAGTGGCCAAGGTGCGCTCAAAAAGGGCTCGCGTATCTGAATTAGACACATATGGCTTAGTTGCGGGCCGGGATTGCGTATATTTTACATAGGTATGCCGTAGAAATGGGGAGAAACAATAAGAATAATAAGAAATCGATGCGCTTACTATTGTCATCGTTCAACTGGATCAAGAACTCAAGATACTGGCAAACATATGATGGGTCATCGCCAAACATCTTCAGACCCAGTTCAAAAATTTTGCCGGCCACTGTGGGGTCTTTGCTGTTGTAATACTCCATCAAGGCTGAAATCAGGGAATATTTAATGAATGTCCATGAGATTAGCGTAGTGTCTATCAACACTCTTTCATATTCGACAACAACAAAATAGTAACAATAAAAATGGTAACAACATACCGGAGGCAATAAACACATGATAAGTGCAGTTCGGGGACTTGCGTGCTTTGGAAAAAATCGTTCGGGCAGTTTTGATGCCCTGCAGAAGGCAATGTTAGAATTTCGTCAACACAAAATTGCGAAGGTCAATACATAAAATCCTTCCATCACCAACAAATTCTGCCCTCCAAGATATCCACGCATCAGCTCACCTCGGCTCTTCTCGAAAATCTCATGTAGCTAATCCACACCAAAGAGCACCCTTTGGCGACGTGTTCGATCTCTCTCTTCCTCTTTTCCTCAAGCTTGCCTCTCTCTCGTTCTCGCTCCCTCTCCTTCATGCGTATCTGCTCACGCATCTCGCCGTCGATGTCGTCGCCCAACGACTCGGCAGCCCGCTCCTCAGCCGCGTGTTGCAGCATTGTCTGCACCTCGGCGTCGGATTCGCGGTTGATCTGCTCAATCCGGGCCGTCAACTGGGCCAGCAGCGACTCGAAGGCAGCACGTGCCTCGGCCAGGTGCTTGCGCGATTCACAGAGCTCGGCATAGGCAAAATGGACGAGAAAGCTGCACGGATGTTGGAGATGTAGTCGGTGAATATGCCCGCCATACGAAATCATAAGAAATAAAGCCGGATTGATGAAAACACGTACCTTGCCGGTAGCACTTCCATCGCCGTCTTCAGAATCGACATAGACTTTTCCGGTTTGTTGATTTCCACACAGTAATTCGCGAAATCGTACCTATTCTCAAAATTATGTAAGAAGGGAGAATTAGCTACCATATAGGTCATATGGTAATTTAGAACGGAAATCAGCATTACAATTGTGCTTTGTCTTACATACCAAATTTCAGGGTAGAATCGCAGCACGAGCAAGGCTTGCTGATAGGCGTACATGATACGGTCGGCCAAAACATTGGTGTCGTCGAGATGAAGCGGGTTTGATTTCTCCCATAGAATATATCGTTTCCAAAGGTCAAGCTGAAGATGTATATAGGCCACGCATATTGATATCAGAACGTGACCTCAAATCATCCCCACTGGAACGTATCGTAAGACTAGATAATCTTATTTATTCAATAATCCTCAACCCAACGAAACAGAATCCCAAACAGCTCATCAACTCACCTGATGCACTTCCCTCTCCGTCCACTGTGGCGGTTTCGGAATCCCGCCGCGAATCATCGCGTCTGTAAATATGCGCATCTCGCGCAGCGCAGTACGCGCCGTCATATACGCAGGTGACCGTTCGGCGAGAAACTTCTTCGCCTATACATTGAGATAGAATAAAATGGATCTCAACAGATTGGCACTCGTAGGCTTTACAAATTCAAGATCAACACCCTAATACTTTTCGTCCAGAATGGTTTTCCAGACGATTTTGGTCATCTAATCTCTAGTTTATCCTATTTTCCTCAATCCCAACCCCATCAATAGCAACATTAAAATAAATAAATAAAATGCGCATTATTATAATATCACACCGTCAAGCGATTCAGTGCATTCTCCCACTGATCATACTCCTTCCACAGGTGCTCCACGTTGTTCAGCGGAATAGCGATCGCGCGCTGATATACACGCCGCATATTGTCCATCTTGCGCTGTTCTTCATATGTGTTATGCGCCTGCAAGGACAAATGTAAATAATAATGATAATAATGCGATACACCCATAAGAACATAAGAATGAGTGAATAGCAGGAGCTCATGCCATGCTCTCAGAAATGATCCTCCTGGAGCTATGCTTCGCCGGTGATGTAATATTACGAGGATAGAAAATGGAACTATCAAAAAAGAAAAAAAAAAATCCGCAAATACATAACACCCGGCAGATCCTAACCACAAAGAAAAGGTTGACTAAAGGGATATCACCCAAACCTAGGCCATCTTGACGATAGAAGAGCGTTGCCGATGATGATGGAGAAGCCATGGAAACCCAATGTAATTTTTCATCGAGAGAACATTAGACGGGCTTTACACCACATCGCGAACGCTTTCCCCGACATGGATGGAGAGGAGAATATTTGCATGAACGGAAGTAAAAATCCCAACAAAAGTCAGGGAATATAAAAACGAGAGTACTGGGAGCCGCATATCAAATGTTTGAACCAGGTTGAATCAGGCAATCACAGCCCACCAGAAAAAGTTGCCATCGAAGAAACATGCCCGCGTTCACGGTGGAATAGAAAGTTACCGCTATTTATTGGGATGCCACCATCCGACATGACTATACGACCTTCATACCGACTGCAAACCATCCACGAGGACCCGGAAGACGAGAGCATGGCACGAGTAACGACAATCCTGCTTAAATCAAACACAGGCCGAAAAAAAAAAAACTTACCTCGCCCGTTTTTAAAAAGAATAAGTAATCTCCCCACACGGCACCAGCGTCCTTATCGAGTCCCACGTTGTTGAGCACGTATTCATACGCTTTCTCAACCACGGCACGGGATTCCGGGCCAGGGGCCACGCCGTTCTCGCCCGAGTTGATGCGACGAATGTAGTTGAGGTAGAATTTCCATAGATCGACCGAGAGAACCGTTTTGAGGCATCGTGTGAAGAGGGTTTCGACTTCTGTGAAGTTGGCGAGCTTGAGTTCAAGCTCGAGGTAATTGAGCCAATGGCGAGACTAAGATGTAATATGATGAAGTGAAAGAGGAAATATGACATGTCATTATAAAAATTGAAAAAATGAAATGAAATGAAATGAAATGAAAGATGAAAGCGGGGTAGATGATTTTCGTCAGCAAAGCAATAACAAAGAGACAGGGAGAGTCATCGAATTTGCAATTGGGAGGTATTGTGTTCATCGCATCGCATTCAAACTGCCGAAAAAAAAAAAAAAAAAAAAAAAAAAAAAAAAGCCAACAACATCCAATATGTGCATCATATTCGCTAACCCACCACCATTTTACCGACACAGGAGTGGCACCCGCATTGTAATTTGCAAAGTGCTTTATTTTTCATCGCACCATATGTTTGGCTTTTTCATTCTTACTTTCTCTGTACAGTGCGCTCCACAACACCGCCCAACACTTACCGAAGTAGGAAACTGCTTCAAAAACCTTTCGTACGTGTCCCTGATCTTGTCCAAATCCTCCTTCGCCTGCACCTCCGCCAGCAAAGATACCCATGCGTCCACATCAAATACATCTTGGGCTATCCGCGCTTCCAGCTTTTCGGTTTTGTCTGGGAGTTTGAGGAGTGGCGCAGCCGGCGAGCCGGGAAAACCGGCTTTCTTTTGAAGTGCACCGGGAGGAATCTGCCAGGAGGCCGGTTCGGGTGCCGCTGGTTGCGGCGGTTTCACAGAGATTTGGGGAACTGGTACGAATACGGGTGGGGTGGGTGTATGAATCTGCGAAACAGAGGGAGTTGGAGTTGACGATGCCGAAGGAGTTGGTGTTAATGATGCTGAAGGTTCTGTGGATGGTTCGCGAGAGGTAAGGTCTTTTTGTGGCTCGGGCTGTGGACTCTTATCTTCGCTTGGGTTACCCTGCTCTGCATCTGTAATAGTTAATTCCGTGGAGATGTGCTCTTGTGTCGGAGTGTCAGCGTGTGTCATAGAGATGTCGTCGTAAAACTGGCCTTCAGGCTGATTACCCAAAGCTTCGTCAGCATCCGCTGGCACATGCGTCGGAGAGTCCTCTACATGGGGGATGTCGTAACTGTTATCCTCCATTACTTCTGTGAAGGCAAAAGAAAGATGAGAACAGTACGAAGAGATGACGAAATTCAATAAATAAACAAAGTCATCAGGGCCCACTATAGCGTGACGTCATTCCCTTTACTAGCTGGAGTTTCGTGAATTATATTTAAAACTGTTGGGCTCTGATCCCCAAAACAACTAAGGGTGGGTTCATAAAAAAATAAAAAATAAAAAATAAAAAACTTGGCAGAAACTAAATACAAGATTGAATTTGACACATTTATTCATCATCGCTATCTACAACGCTCCCGCTCCTCACTTCCCTATCGTACTCATCCCCATTTTCATCATCTTCGTCGCTACCACTCTCCCCATCCTCCTCATTGCTCTCCATTTCCTCCTCATCGCTGCTCTTCGCCAAAAGCACCTTTAATCTACTCAGTGATTCACGATTTTCCTCGAATTCACTCCCTTTCATCATCGCGCCATTTCCCTGTTCTTGATCCTCCTCATCGTCATCTACAATCATCCGCCGCCGCCGCCGCAATTGCGCTGACGACTGCATGACGTCATCCTCATCGTCGCTCCGTGGTATTGCCGCGGCATCTGCGACCACAGCTTCTGTCGCACGCTTCCGCTTTACGCCTTTATCTTTGTGCTTGTTTTGAATCTGTTCGCTAAACGTTAGTTCTGCCTTTCGATGCTCCTCCGCCTTAAATAAGATAATGAGTTAATATTAACCTCTGTGCAATAATTCTGATTCCCCGTCCTTTGCCCAACCCAACCACGCCTTCCATCCCACATCTACATACCATCATTTCCCTAATCTCCCTCTCTTTCTTAAAAAATTCCTCGTCCCCCGCCTCGTCGTCCGAGTCCACAATATACTCGGCCGACTTGTACGCCACAATCTCCCTTGGCTTCCTGCGCCTGCGCAGCTCGCCATCCTCCTCATCCTCAGCCCGCTTCCTGTACGGCTTGCGCGTTTTGCGAATTAGCTCCGACGCCGGCCGGCCATTGGGCGTGACTGGGTTTTCTATGGAACGCTGCAAGAGCGAGACGTCCACGGAGAGCTCAGAAGATGTAAGAGTGCCAGGGATCTTCCAGTTCGTGCGATAGCCGGCTGGATGTGGTGAGTGAGATGAGTGAAAATGCGGAGGGTGAAATCAATCAATACATTATATGCTATTAATTGAGGCCCACGTACTCTCATCCTTCTCGAATTTCAACAAGGTCAGTAGCAGCTTGAACTTTGGGTTCTTGTCCGCGGCTATCCGGCGATCCTCGGTGTCGGGCTCAATTACTAAAAGTGACGATTCATTAGTTACAACTTCAGATTCACGATAGGCGGGTGCCGTTTCAAATTACAAATACCAACACACGCACCATAGTCTTCGTATGGTTTATCCCCTACCACCTCGCCCATTCTCTCGCCCACCTCCGCATCCTCCATCCGCATTGCCAGGCTGACCATCTCGGCTTCGCGAGCAGCAATGACAAACGTGATTTGCTAAATATCAAACAGTATCAATAGAAACATGAATATTGTAAATAAGCCGAACAACAGACCAAATGATTTTCGATATAGTGCCCCAACTGCTCTATCCACCTCCATGATCCAGGTCACCAGCTCCAACTTTTGATCTTCCATTAGCACCACGACGGCGATGATAACCTTTTGATTCCACGGGAGATCCGGTTGGACCTCGAGCTCTATCCCGCCGCTTTTGCTCTGCATCAAAACCAATTTCATCATTAGAGGAGCGTTAATTATAAAATCTTCACGTTCGTACGTTCGTGATATTCAATGGACGAAATGTAAAAATAATTATACCTTTTTCAACATATCTGGAAAATCTTCATCGTCGCTACTACTGTCGCTACCATTGTCGCTTTTCTCTCTTAGTCTCCTAATCTCTCCCCTCGATTTTGAGAACAGCACCTGACACCGAATTTCGTTTAAAATGGGTTAGACAATCTCGATGTGATAGACTCTAAATGGTACTGCGGCTTTCTTCCTACCTCAACATATAATAGCGGATATTCTTTCAGCCTTTTGAAGAACTGCTTGATGCAAAAATTAAGGAATTGGCTCAGCTCCTTGTATGATGATGTCTTGGGTAGCGTCGGGAGGTCTATCATGATTCGGTTAAAAAGCTCGAGCGTCGACAGCTGTGATTTCAAGTAAACGTTTCAGAACGATGTCTTCTCTGAGATTGAAATATTGACGCATACGAGAGGAATAAAACATAAAATAACCTTGAAGAACACGGTCTCAATTTTGCACTTCACCATTATCCGATGAAACATATTCACGACGCGACGGATGCTCTCAGGAGGGAGTGTGGCATAGTCTTCGAGATAAGCACAATAATTCTTGATGACGGCCTCGCTCGCAAAACTCTGATTAATGGGAAAATGCACGAGACATACTTGACGTCGCTGAATCTATCCCAACATCCTCCACAACATGTCATTAAACCCATCGTGACAGGATGAAAACTCCTACCAGCTCGAATTTCTCAAGTTGAAACACGTGCTCCGCATATGCCGCCTTCCTCTCCTGCTTCGCTTCTGGATCCTCTTCCTCCTCTTCTTCCTCCTGCTCCTCAGGCTCTGCGGCGGTTATCTCTTCATTGAGACGACTCGTTTCTGTTGATCCATCGGGTTGTTCCTCAACTACAAATGTCAGAAGTATGATTACCAATAATTGATCTCAACAGGTTAAAGTGTTTCAAAGGTTACATTAAAATTGAGAATGGACAGATAATAGGTATATATTCCGGGATGACTTACCAGACGCCTTGTTCTTTCTGGGTGCCGCCTTCTTTTTCCTTACAAACATAAAGCGCTTGCTCTTCGAGTACCTTTCCAGCATCTTCAGCAGTACATGCACCAGTTCGATCGCGCTTCCCAAAAACCTACAACGGCAAAGCGAACAATAAACAGAATCACCACATGGATTCCACCCTGCTTGTCTCTTCTAAAGAAAAAGAGGAGGAACAGAATAGCCTACCCGATAGACTGGTATTTGTAATCCCTCACGAGCCGCATCACGAGGTCGAGTGTCGATTCTTCGTAGAAGACGTTATTCTGGAGGTTCTCAGACACATCGCGATAGTCCTCGTGGGGCGACTGGGCCATGGCCTCAAGTGTGAGTAGCTGGATAATTGAGAACGGTAATAACATGATGAAAGCAAGTTCAGAAAATGACTCGGAAGGTCGTCGTGATGCTAAACGATGAAAAACATCAACGATGATGCTTACCATTTGCTTGAAGCAATCCACGGCAACATGAAGTTCGCTCCAGATCTGTGAATGATCCCAACAATACGCCATTCCAAATTTAAACATATAATTTAAACATTTTTTTTTTTTAAAAAAAAAAAAAAAAAAACACACACACACACACACTCGCCCTACCTTATCCTCATACGCCATCTTCATCCTCTTGAGGCATAGCAGAAACCCTCTAACCTCCATCACCCCCGCTACGAGATCGAAGTCACACGTGTCCGCCACGTCTACATCTGCGTCACCCGGGATGGTAAACTTTTTTGCACTCTCCCCTCTGATCCGCTCAAGCGCCAGGCGCTGATATCGCAAAAAGAAGTGAATGAGATAGAAAAACCTGGAGTAATCCTCTTCACGAATCTTGGGGCGCTCGGCCTCAAAATCCTTGCGGAGGGAAATGAAAAAGGCTATGGGTGGATGGAGTGAAGTCAATATAATCATGATAGGAAGTTTGGGCAGAAGGGGCCAATAGATAATTTTTCCGGGTTACGATGAAAGATTTAGAAACGCTAGGGACCGACTTACGATTGAAACAACTCTCCAAAAATGATTGCGCAGTTTCTCTCAACACCTCCATGGCCTCTGGTTTAGAGTACACCGATAAATTATCGAGCGTATCCTGAACAGTCCAAAGCATTCTGGTAAATCTCATGCCGTAGGATCACCTAGAAACCGTAGACTCTTTATCAGCTTACCAACTCCTTCTTCCTTTGACCTCTCGTATTCTTCTTCTTTACTCCGTCGAGCACATTCTGCACGTCACTGAGGGCCGCCTGATGTCTGTGGACATTGTAGGTTTGTCCATTCTGCGCGGGGTGATGAGATCACATTTAACGGTAATTAATAAATCGTCACGTAACAGCAGCAAATCCACAATAAATGCGGAAGAGTGTATCACGTAAAGCGAGATCTCTTTAGTATGAATTGATCAAACACTACATGGCCCGCTCAAACAATGCCCATCTTGCTAAATCAAAAATACATACGCTCGTCTTCAACACGAATGTCCCGCCGAACCGATTGTGCCGCGTGGGTGCGTTACGATTCTTCATCCTCCTCTCGGTTTCCTCATGCGCTAGCTGGTCCGATAAATGGTTCCCCGACGCCTTCTAAAAACATGGACGTGTTCCAACCGTCAGGAGTATATTGGAATTCGCCTGCTTCAGTTTCTATATCCGTACTGAAAAGAAACTAAAATGTTGCGACTCACTGTTCCGGCCACCACTAATAAATCTTTGGGATCAACGTTCAAATAAATGTGGTAGAAGATCTCCTGAACAATTACGTTCCACTCGGCAAACTCAGTTTCGTCGCTCGAGGACGCGAAGGTGACGAGGAGTTCGAGGATGTTGGCCTGGTGAAAGCGGAGGAGAAGTCGCTCCTATCGAGATAAAGCCGGGAGTTTTAAGTCCTTGTTTGAGAGCCAGCCGCGTAAAGTTCCTCTAGCTGTCTCCTTCAATCCCTGTGTCCGCCTTCCTTCCCCTTCTCAAAAAAGAGACAAACCTGCATCGAAGCACGGATGTTCTCCCCTGATGAGCTTTCCGAGATTTTAGGATCCTTGATTGCGACGAGGTTGCGGAAAAGTGTGAGCACCAGCCTAATGATAGTGTTGTCTCGCTCCGTTCTTTCTCTATTAGTGAAGATAAGAATGCATTTTGTTTCACTCATATTCGCTATCAGATATTTAAACCGTTTGCAAGTCTGGAGTCCGAACACTCCTAGGTCAACTCTCATACAGCACCCCTCCCGCTTCTCCCAAACCTGCTCCTCACCCTAAACACACCACCTACCTCCGTGGTACCATGAGCGGGTTTAAAATGACACCGAAAACGGCTTTAAGCACCCCAGGCGTCAGAAATATGTCTTTGTATCCGCGCAGCAGTTCGACCATTGTTGCCGCGTGGATCGAACGCGTCTCGTCACGAAGATCCTTATCCTCGACAGGCCAGGTCATGGGAACAAAGAGCTCGACTGAGTTCGTATTATATTGGTTAAATTTATAAGATGGTACTTCACTAGTTCAAAGACTGGAGAGAAAGTGTGGAAGACAAAACCCCTACCGCAAGCGAGGACAACACGTTCTTCAATGGCAGATTTGCCTTCGGCGTTGAGGAGGAGGATAGGGATCAGGTCCCGTTGAAGGATCTGCCATTCGCCAAGAGCCTGGAGTATGAGCTTATCCGGAGAGTCGTCGTCGAAACGGATGAAGCGTTTGATGTCTTTGAGACAAGCTGGTGGTATATAATAACAGTGAGGAGTCATGTTTTGAGAGCAGAATCATCAAATGTTCGATCACAAGATTCGCTCATTTAATATTCACCTAGGCATTCATCACCCATGGCATACACGCTATTGAGTTGCCCATTCTCGTCCTCATACTCTTCAAAGCCGCCGAGGGCGGAGCACACAGACAAGATGTGCGCCTTGTACTGAGGGTCCATCTTTCGTTAATAGGTTTGGTACAGGTTAATTTAGTATTATGGAGCTTGGTCTACTTGAAGGGACGTTCTTGAGCCAAGGAGTCGCGTCGTCGCCAAAAAACGCGTGTTGTGTGCACGACGCGTTGGTCTAACGAACTTTATATATTTATCAAGTCAAAATCAATTTGTGACGTTAAAATCATAAAATCAGATGACAGTCACCAGGAAAACCACTATATTAATTCTATGTAATGTTCAATTGCTCTCATCCCCTGTCGCAACTTCTCCATCCGCCGCCTTCCCCGCACGTTTCTTCCGCTTCCTCGGCCTCTTCGCCGCGGGCGCCGGATCTATATTCCCGCTCACAGCCCCGTCTTTCGCCTCCACCATCTCCACATCCTCGTTTTTGCGCTTTCGTTTCTGCACGGCGTCATTTTTTGGTAAATTTTCTTCCGCATTTTCCTTCCCACTCTCGTCCTTGCTCTTCCGCACTGCCGCTGACGCAGCGACTAAAGCGGACTTTTTCTTCTTGACACTGAGTGGGTTGGGCTCCTTTGGCCCCTTCCGCTTCTTCTTTTGCAGCTTCGCCGCCGCCTTTTCCGCCAGCTTTTTGACCGTATCTGAATTCGACTTGGTGAGGAAAGTGATCTCTTTCTTGGTGGGAAGTGTCTTTTGCCGTTCAATCTACGGTGATAAAAATAGTTATGAAATGAATATCATACAGCTCGCATCAAATACAAGCTCTATTAGAACTCACCTCCTTCGCCCTCTCTACCGTGACATAGCTTGGCGGCTCGAGGATGAGCACTGACCGGTTGATGTAAAGCAGTGGCACGCCGGGCACGAGTCTGAGGCTGTCGCGCAGCCTGGTATCTTGCGTTGCGACACAGTAATTGTGCGGATTATCGGCAGCGATTATTTCGGCGATGCATTGTGCCGAGGGAACGGGGTTCTTGTGCTTGCAGCGGCGGCGCTCAAACCTCTTGGCGGCCAGGGCGGCGCCGGCGTAGTCATCGCCGAGGCTGCGGAGCTCGGACATGGTGCATTCAGTAACCACTAGTTAGTTAAACAAATTTAAAATGGTGGAATTGTTGGTGAGTGAGGAAGAATTATCAAGGTGGTCGCAGAGACAAGACAAGGTGAAAGGCCCTTAGCCAGCATGGCCTACTCTGCTTGGTGCTTCCCATTATAACCTTGGGTAATTGCTCCTTGATGTGAATCGTATATTTCAAACCGGCCTGAACGAATTCTCCGTCAACTGAGCGGCGGAAATAGAAACATATGAGTATATGCTATTTTCCACCACGAGGAAACTACGTCCACGTTCACCCAAGACGTACCCAATACCTGATAAGGTGTCCGGAAACCAAAGGAGGCTTGGTAGACGCCCATGTGTCGCTTATTCGTCTTCTGACGTTTTACCTTCATGGTGTTTATAAGCGAGTGTTGACACTGAGGGTATACAACCCTCGCGAGTAACTTATATATCGTTATTTTTAGTGACTGTTTATTTGTTCTAAGAAAAGTGTGGCTTGTCGCTTGTCAACAATAAAATTTTTCCTGTTTCTCGTGTCGCGTTCGTGCGTTTGTCTGCTTCATATTCGAACCATGGCCTCCAACCTCATTCCGTACAAGCACCTTTTCCCCTCCAAGTTCAAGCGCCTTCTCAAGCATAACCCATACGTCGAGCACCTCGAGAAGCTTACAAAAAATAGGGGTATATAGCATCTTGATGCCTGTACTTCCTTCGGCCGTTCCACACCGCAAGCGATACTAAAATATATTAAAAACCCTGATTCCTAGTGTACCGCAGGAACCAAAAAATAGTCCTCGTTCAAGGCCTCAAAGTTATAAAAGACATCCGTGACCACGGCGTACCGATCAAGTCCATCGGAGTGACTGCCGAGCTCGACCCCGTGAACGAAGACGCAATCAAATATCCCGCCAACGAAGTCCTTCGCAATCCTGACCTCTTTCCTGCTGAAAACTACTACCTTGCTACCATCGACGTGACCCGCAAGATCCTCGGCACGGAGGCGCGCCCGGCCGGCCACGAGCTGTGGGCCGAGGTGCCGTTCCCGCAACACCCCTTCCCAGAAAAGAAGCAGCTCGACCGTGTGCTGGTGCTAGACAAAGTGAATGATCCGATTAGTCTTGGAATGCTAGTGCAAACGGCGCGAGCGCTCGGGTGGCGCGCTGGGTGGTTGAATTCCGGGACGGTGGACCTGTACCACGACAAGGCGGTGCGGGGGTCTCTAGCAGCCACGCTGTGGTGGCCGACGAAGACGGGCCAATGGGATGACCTTAGACAATTCTTGGATGAATATGAGTTGACACCAATGCTGGCGGATGTAGAGCGCAAGAATGGGGTAGAGGAGTTGAGCACGAGGGAAGAGGGGAAGGAAGGGGAGCCGCACGGACTGAAGATCTGGAACTGGCCAGCAGAAGTGGAGAGGAAAATGCCTGAGCGGGTGGCGCTAGTAGTGTCCTCGTTGCATCCCAATTTGTGGAAGGACGAAATTCCGAATGATTTCTTGAGGGTGTCAGTGCCAACGGTGGACGCAAACAGATTGAGTTCGCCGATAGCGGGAGGGTTGTTGATGTATGAAATCAATCGGATACTGGCGGCGAAAGAAAAGGGACCGAAGGCTGTGTAGTAGATGCTCGTTGCTGTGCTCTTGCTCAAATAAACAAAAACAGATAGTGCACTATCGCATTATAGAATAATTCAGACAAAGTACTTTGCTAGCAGTTATATATATATAAAATTACATATATATATTTTCCGCCAAGTCCAACATTTAAGGTGCTCCAAGGCTTGATTGTATTGTTAATATTAAAAAAAAGAAAAAAAAAATTACCAAGAAACCATTATCCATCTGGCACCATTAACTGTCTGGCGATACCGCTGGTCGCCCGACAGTCACATCTTAAAAGGACCTCCCGATTGATATATCACCATTTAAACAAGTCGAGTGAGTAAGCCCAGGCAAACTTATATTAAGAGATTATCTGCATTTTATAGCAGGCGTTTTCGCCAGGCATCACAATACGTTATGGAGGTAGTAATAATAACGGTAGCAAACTGCTTGAGCTGTACACTAATAGGGAATGCCTTGGTCGCAATATCAGATCCACCAATATTTAAATTATGCATCACACATTTCGTGTCTGTAACGTTAATGACTTCGTCAAAAGAAAAAAACATCTGAGACTTCCACTCTCCAAGTTTTGTACCTAAGACATGTGACTTAGACAGATTGGTAATCGATTTCTCTATTTATTACGATACTGCATAACGGTTTCACAAGTGGAATGACCATTCCCACACTGTGAATACATGTATTTAGATTCGCAAATGTACAAATGCAACAAGACAGACCACAGCAAATGTAGCAAACAGGGATTCGGGGCTCTAGGAGATGAAAGAGCGTTGTCAATCCGGTGAAGGGACCAAGAGCTGGAAAATGTTTTTGTTCGTCATTAAATTGTGCATGAACATGGAAGACATGGGTGAAGCGTCAAATCTCATCTTAATGACGCTTGCGCTTGGCCTCGTAGTGCTTCATAAAAAAATAATCGTCCTTGAAAGTTGAATCGCATTTGGGGCAGTCGACTTCCACCTCACTGTCCGAAGAAGAAGATTCCGACGATTCCTGTGGGCCGATTCACACAATAAGTTAGAGAGTTTGTAATTGTAGAAACAACAAGACAGAACATAACATACTTGCGAGATGGCTTCATCAATCTGCCAGACCTCTAACTCAAAACCCAGCAATACGTCCCCACCGGCAACATTCCTCCATTCCTTATTCAGGCAGCACATGACTCCATTTATATTGAATACGTAGATATTCCTATTCACTGGATCCACTAACCAACCTAGTTTGACACCCGCAGGAAAATAATCGCTCTTGAATTTGTCCTTGAGCTCTTCAAACTTCGAGGCGGTGGAAACATCCTCGACCTCTACAACAAAGGTTGGATGGAAAGCTTGGCCTCGAAAGGTCCAGAATTGTTGTTGATCCAAACTACGATGTGTTTTATTCGGTGTAAAGGCAACATCCGGTGCCCTAATTGTCCTTCCTCCAGTCGTAGAGATATTAAAATCCCCTTGTGAGGAAGTAGCACCACCATTTTGCCGAGTCTGAATATTCCAGTTGCGGACTTGAGCATAGATCTCTCCGACGGCAAGTTCTTTTCCATAGGGTGTTTGCGGCAAGGGGATGAGCCTTCCGTTCGAATCAAGTTCAAAGTGGTTGAGGTTCTGTTTGTGGAAGTTCGGTGCAAACCACAAAAAAAAAATGACGTCACAGTTCTGCAGCGATAATCTGACACTGACTCAGCATTTTCCCTTGCAAAACGTCAACCTCTACCTCTTCAAACCCCACTCTCACCATGTCCACCCTCATCCTTGCCAAACCCCTTGCCTCAGTCTTCACCCGCCTCGGCCCTCGTGTAGCCGTCGCGTCGTGCCACCCTACGGCGCGGCGCCACTCCACTACCGCCACTGAATCCAAGCCACCACATCTGCTGACGCTAGCCGACCTTTCCCGGGACCAAATCTATGATTTGCTGCTCACGTCCATGCATTACAAGCGTGATGCCAAGTTCACGGTAAAGGCTCCTACGCAGCCGCTTAGAGGAAAGTCCATGGCTATAATGTTTTCAAAGCGGTCGACCCGGACGCGTGTCGCGACGGAGTCGGCACTGGCATATCTTGGTAGGATTACAAAGCATGCTTTTCGATTTAACTGGTTATGAATGCTTGAACTAATCATTTATCACTCAACAGGTGCACATGGCATGTTTTTGGGTTCGCAGGACATCCAACTGGGCGTGAACGAATCACTGCTCGATACCTCCATTGTGGTCTCGAGTATGGTGGATGGGATTATGGCCAGGGTTAATGGGCACGAAGAAATTGAGGTTTTTTTTTTTTTTTTTTTCTGTTTTTTTGTAGTGCTTATTGTTATTTGCAAATCTAGCTGACATACCAAACCCTCCTCTCAGACCCTAGCCCGCCATTCCACCGTTCCTGTCATCAACGCCCTCTCCGCTAAATACCATCCCACCCAGCTCCTTGCTGATCTCTTGACTCTTCACGAGTCTCGTATTCCTTCCACCCCCGGCCTTTACACCGCGGATTTAACCCACCCCCGCAACACCCTTCCAGGTCTTCGCGTTGCCTGGGTCGGCGACGCCAATAACATCCTCCAGGAAATGATGGTTTCTATGCCAAAACTCGGCTTGCATCTTGCAGCCGCGTTCCCACAAGGGTACCATATTGACCAGGACGTGCTCGAGATTGCAAGGGAGGACGCCAGGAGAGAAGGAACCGAACTGATAACGACGACGAGCCCGGAGGAGGCTGTCAAGGGGGCAGACGTAATTGTCACGGATACATGGTACGTGTTTGTTGTATTGTACATACTGGATTCAAATCAGTTCATTCATACCTCAATTGTGGCATTTTAGGATCAGCATGGGGCAGGAGTCCGAGAAGCTGCAACGCCTCCGCGACTTTCAGGGGTATAAAGTCACTATGGAATTGGCCCGCCGCGGTGGTGCCAACCCTGACTGGAAGTTTATGCATTGCTTGCCACGGAAGCAAGAGGAAGTGGACGATGAGGTATGCTTCTTTTAATACCTTTATTCAATGAACTGAAATCTTCTTACGTTTGCTGAGACTCTTTACTTTCCGTTTCTCTCTGTCTTACCGGCGCACATCCCTTCCCACTAAGGTATTCTACTCAGAGCGGTCGCTCGTCTTCCCGGAGGCTGAGAACCGCAAGTGGACCATTATGGCTGTGATCGATACACTGCTAGTCAGGAATGGATTTCGATAGGGCGGTTTGGGTGATGTGAGGAATACTGCTCGCGAGAGCGGGTAGACCCAGATCGTATATAGTTGAACTGTATTACATAAATCAAGTGCTATGAAAGTAGGGGGGGGAAATGTTGGAGAGGATATTGATTAGGGCCGTCTGTTTTCTGCCAGGAGCACTATCCTTTTTGCGCAAAAGCCTCTAATCCCATGAGAATCTGATCCGGTAGTGTTTATATTTCTCCTTGACTGCAATGCTCCTTTTCGTCCCCCCGAATCGGACAAGGGGCGCCATCGCGGCGTTCGGTAGAGGGACATTATATCGATGGCATAATAATAAAATAAATAAATAAATAAATAAATAAATAAAAAGGCACTGTAGAATTGACAATATTTGAATTTGGAATTTGCAAGTTCATTTGTATTATCTAAAATAATCATGCATTTCCTATTTAATTCATTTGCTATCAAGGCTTGTGTTAGCTTATTTTTGACACTCTGAACAGTAATAATCTATCTAGCATCCCATCCTTCGCCGCGACCTACAGCTCATCATCCACACTAAACCACCGGACATCCTCATTTTCCCTCTCAATCTCAAATTTCTCCTTGAGTGCCGAAAATTCGGTCCAATCTCGTGCCGACTCCTTCTGTGGGAGACGCGACAAAAGTAATTTCGCATTCTCTGCCGCCTTACGGGGGGCGCGCTGCGCGTAGCGAAGGGGTGATTCGATGGAGTCTGTAACAGGGCTGGGCAGAGGTGCATATTGCTCGGCGGTGGGGGGGACTAAGGTGACAAATGAATATGGCGTATTGAGCAGCTGGGTGGTGGTGGTGGCCCTGAGTTTGTTTCTGATGAGCTCCCTACGCGAGCGGCTAGGTGCGCACTTTTTCGAACGCCGTTCAATGGCAAGGCTGTCGTGCTTGTGCGAGGGCGAAGCCGCAGCGGAGCTCGAGGACTTGATTTGCTGATTATAGATACCGTCGGGTAGTTCAGTTTCGTTGTATACGTTCATGCGATCTTCGAGAGTTTCCACCGATTCAGAACTTGGTCGCAAGCGCAAAGGCTTTTTAGAATATCGTGTGCGCGAAGTGTTTGGACTTATCGAAAGGGGTTCCTCCTCCTCTTCCATGATGACACGCCTGGAGAGAGAATGAAGGCAGAATCTAGGTTAGCGTTAGGTCCAATCCAACAAAGGAGTGTTTTTATTCAAGGAATCTAAACGACGTACTCTTCATTCTTTGTTCTCTTATCAGCCTCCTCCTCGGCGCGCCGCTCGCAAATCTTTGCAAGCTGGTCATCCATTACAATCTTGAAGGGCCTCTGCGCGGACCCAATCCTAGGTCTGGGGGCTCCGCCGCAAGCATCGTGCTGCTTGTCCAGCTCGAACAGGAGCTCTTGAAGCGGTGCGCCAATAAACAGCTGGAGTTCGGTGACAGGGTCTACGAGGTTGATCTCAATCACGCAATAATCCTTCAAAACCTTGTTGATGCGGAGAAAAATCGCGTCCCGAATGTGCGCGACGGTGAGGGCGCCGTTGGAGGGGTTGGGTAGTGTAACTGCATCCAGGCGGCCCCGCAGACTATAGAAAAGATGCCATTCATGGTCCATTTTGAGAGAGAGAGAGAAAGGCAACTGAGACGGCTATAATGACTGCTCGCGACTACGTCATCAACCAGTCAAACGTCATCAACCAGTCAAAAAGACTTGTTTGCAATTAAAAAAAAATTAGCGAGTTTGATCCGTGGGAGTGATTTTCTACCTTCTTTCACAAAACTCTTGAGTGTCCTTAGTATTGTTAGGGTACAAGCTACTTGTGTCGGAACTAATAACCGCCAGGTTAAAAAAAAAAAAAGAGAGAGAGAGAGATGACACTCAGCCAACAAAAAAAAAAAAACGGAAGAGGATCGAGAGTAACCCCCACCTGACCACGACGACGACTTACTTTTCAGTGTTATGGGTTATATAGTTTGTCATACGAGGAGTGGGGGTGAGACGTTCCCACCAAACACATTTTAGTTGCTGACTGGTAACCGATATCGTTTTCAGAATCCCCGGGGCACATGATTCAGATAAGGCTATAATATCCCTGCCATTATCCAATTTCACTCTAATCTTCGTACGTTTTCGCTCCAATATCTGCCTCTCCCGCCGCCCTCAGCTCCATCGGCAACAATCTGATTCGTTTCTCCTTTGGTAATCGGGAATTTTTTTTTTTTTTTTTTTCCTCGTCCAACACAGTCATCGCTACGATGATGACCAGGTTCTTTGCGACGCGTCCTGTAAAGGGCAAACATTTTCATTCAGCCACACCACTGTACACAAGTCTTTCTCACGATAGCCTTTTGCTCTCCTCTTTTGTTCGTTACCCAAACCCTCTTCTTCTTCCCAGAAAAGCCCAACCCCAGAAAAGCCCAACCCGATAAACAGAACGTTCTGTTGATTCTTTGTAAATTTTATATAGTAATTGAATGTCGGACTGACTAATATTACAAACGCAGACACCAACATGTAAAAAAAAAAAAAAATTGTTGACGCGCGATTATTGAAAGCGAACTAGGATGAAAGGGATAGGAGAAACAAATTTACAACGGATAGTTTTTTTCGCTGATATTGGGCAGGAGCAAAAAAAAAAAAAACAAAGTGTCAAATCGTAGGGTCAGTTCTCTGTGCAGGTAATAGATCGCGAGATTTAGCAGCAGCACTCGTCAAGTGCGCAGCAGCAGCAGATCTGGTGGAGTTGATAATAAATAAAATAATGAGTGGACAGAATAAAGAGGGTTTCGGATACAAAGAATACCATCGGATACAAAGAATATCACCCAAAAAAAATAAAAAAATAAAAATAAAAAAACTCACTTCTTCAACCGCGCAGCAGCAGCAAATAGCTTCCAAGCAGTCCTTCACGCAACCACCACCACGGAGGCGGAGAATGGAAGAGAAGAAACCTTCTGTAATGAAGAAGTACGTGGGGGGTTGATGAGAAAGTAATTGTTAGAAATAACTATGCCGATGGACGATTATATATAACAGACTCTATTGAGGTTTCTTACACATACCAGACTTCTCCTGTTGGGGAGCAGGGGCAGCCTCAACGTTCATGGAGATGCTTTGCATGGGGTAAGCGGTCTCGGCGGGAACAGAGATCTGCCTGGTAAAGAGTAGAAAGTCACGTCAATCGGAGGTTGTTGATGTTGTGCTCTACACGAAAACGAAAAACCACGGAGAGTAAAAACCTACTTGTTCTGGGCGTCCATTGCTGTAGTCTTAGAGGTTTTGTAGAGTTGACGGGTAAATTGAGAAAAAAAAAAAAAAAAAAAGGTATTTCAAGTTGAGGAGAAAGCCAAGAACGGGCGTATTTATGATTGCAGAGGGCAGTCACCGGGAAAGCAGTCATGGCAACACTGGGCGAGGTCGCAGCGCCCGCTTCAAATCATCCAATCACACGGCATGCCCCGACGTCTGGGCCCGGCTTCTTCCAAACCGAATCCGTCGTCCTAAATTAAACCTCTCCGTTCGTGCGCAACATGACGTGCGGTTATGTCATTTTGTACAACTTCCCCGTTCTTGGCTGCTCGGAGATAGAGCCAAGCCTTCGGAAGCTCGAGAGAAGTTTGTTTCCGTAACGCAAGATTTGAAAGATTTAGATCGGAAAATTCTAATTTCCACCGCTTGGCAAAAGGGAAAAAAGGGTTCCCGTGTTGTTCCAGATATCTGTGTAATATGGTTTTGGCGCAATCATTCTTTCATCATTCATCATGAACAGTCCAGTCTATAAATTTCATTTACGCCCTTGTTCGAGAATAATAAACACAAACTCCTTGAGCCGTATCGCCCCTTATTCTCATGATCCCTCCTCCCCCCCCTTTCGTTGTATCGTTTATCGTTTTGCTTGTCAAATGGGTCACAGGATGCTTTTCGGAAAGTGATATTTTCGGTCTGAATGTCAATAATAATATAATAATGCGCGATGGCAAACACCTTGTCAATTTAGGGATCCCTGTACGTCCCTTGTGAACGCGGTCCATCTCTTGTGCGCTTCGTGTAAGGCGGAAGCGCTTTTCCGACGCTGCTTTCAAAACACCCACGCTTCCTTGGCGTGCGCCTAGATCTCTCATAGATTTTGTGTTAAAAGAGTCAGTCGACTTTACAACTTCAAGAACACAAAAAATTCTCTCATGTCGAGAAATGAGAGTCATTTCCTCAAATGAACCGAATTTTTACGCGCTAGTGTGTACAAGATATTATCTATAATTGTGACGCCCGATTCGGTAATTTATAGCGCTCACGAAGTTCGGAAGATTATGTGTTGTCCAGCAAGTTTTATTTTTGTTGGACTTTGCTCCTGGCACACAGTACGCGCATGAATCGCGCCCAAAACTATATACCATAATTAGGCTCTAATAATTATGGTTTACGTCGGATATCTGCTCAAGCGGAGCTCAAAAATCGTGCTGAATTTTGAAATGCGAGAGCTCCCTGATCGTATTGGAGGAAACCCACTCAGGAATAGCATTCAAGGGGAAGGCCCGATCTTGAACGTTAAATATAACAGGTTGAGTCAATTTTGTTTGACATTTGTTTTTTTTTTTTTTTTTTTAAAAAAAAAAAAAAAATTTTTTTTTTATTTTGTTTTTTTTTTTTTTTTTTTTTTTTTTTTTTTTTTGGTTTTTTTTTTTTTTTTTTTTTTT
>RBNK01000569.1:0-23683 GCA_003990785.1 Endogone sp. FLAS-F59071 | reverse complement strand
CTTGCTCAGACTACTATGGTAATCACTAGTATCAAGATTATTCAAAAAAAACATCAAAATGTTTTTAATATAGTAAGAATAATTATGTTTAATATAATTGCCTATAGTACTAACAGTATAAGGAATATAGATATATTATAATATAATGTTTAATAAAAATGATATAGCTATGAAGTCAAGTAAATATAGTATAATTTGAGCTTGATAATGAAGACAATAATAATATTAAAGCTTATCTTGTAGTCCCTAAATAAAGACCTGGCTGACCAAGAAAGGATGCTATATCTAAAATAGTTTTGAAGCTAGCAAGTTAAAATGAAGAAGAAATAGATAATAATTTCAATAGAGAACTTTAATAGATAATATAATAATAAAGTAAAGAGAATAATATACTGATAATTGAAAGTAATAAGAAGAAAAAGATATATAGATATCATAAGTATGACTTTGATTTAGGAAAAAAGCTCTTAGAAACAGAAATATTAGTATTAATTGTAGAACTTCTATAATATCTAATAATATATTAGTAAGTATACTAGATCTTACTACAAAATCCAAGCTGAGAGATGACAGAAATCAACATAGTATAAGAAAAAAACAAGTCTGAGAAATCTTCAGCTTATGCTTAATGTAGAATTGAAGAAATAATAATTCCCTATATTATTAATACTGGAGCAGGTAACTATATTATCAGTAAATTAATACTAGACTAAATTAGTTAACAGATTGAAGCAGCTACAAAGTAAACAATATCAGTTGCTAATAGATGTATACTAACTCCATTAAGAAAAGTATTTAATCTCTCTATCTAGTTTGGAAAGATTATTATTCTTATAACAGCTTTAGTAGTTGATACAGCTTCCTATAATCTTTTGATTGGAAATAAATAATTAACTAAGGCTTAAGCTATAGTTAATATAGAAGCTTACAAAATGAAAATTAAGTAGAAAAGCTATAAGTATAAAGTACTACTTTAACTACAAATAGTAGATAATAGTGATGAAGAATATGAAGACTATATTATTAAGCAAAATGTGGTATAGTTTATAAATATATCTAAAAATATTATATCTTTGAAGCAAGCTAATTTTGATAATAAAGAGATTAATCTAATACTTGCTGAAAATATTAAGATTAAGCCTTAGAAAATATGTTTAACTAAAACTAATACTAACCTTTAAATTTCAAAAAAATATTATAAAGAAATTTATTCAAGAAGCTCATTAGCTTTTACAAAGCTTAGAACAGAAAGGAGAGTTATTGATGCAAGCTATAAAGGTGAAGTTAAGTTAATTTTTAGTAATTGTAACTTTAGAGAAACTATTTGAACTTATAAAGAAGATTATATTATATAAATAGCTCTATATAAGATATAGAATAGACTGTTTGAAAAAGATATTAAATCTAATAAAACTAGATTAGATACTTATACAGTTATAGTAAAAAAGAAATTACTGAAAAAGAGTATAGATAATAGAAAACAGATTAGTATAGATATAAAATTGGTAAGAATATAACTCTTGAACAATGAAATACAATAATAGAACTAATGTATAAATTTGAAAATATTCTTGTAATAAGTTTTGAAGAAATCCAAATTAGTAAGTCCAAGTACTTTCATAATATTGATATAGATAATTATACTCCTATTAAGCAAAATCTATATAAAACACTATCTGCTTATCATAAATAGTAAAGAAAAGAAAACAAATGACTTGAGGGAACAGGAGTGATACAGTGATCACACAGCCCATAGAGATTTCTCTATATATTGATACTAAAGAAAGAAGCTGAGCTTGGTACTTTTACTCTCTAATAATGTTATAATTATTAGCTATTAAATAATATTATAAGAAAAGATACTTTCCCTTTATCTTTAATTGAAGTATGCTAGAATCTTATATAGAATGGTTATCTGTAATTGATATGTTTTCTGAATTTTTTCAGATTGAGCTTACATTCTGTACTATAGAAAAAACAGCCTTTATTATAACTGAAAGATAATGGGAGTACTTAAGAATATCTTTTGGATTATACAATACTCTAGCAACATTTTAGCATATGATGAATGGAATATTTGAAGATTTGATTAGTAAGGGTGTCTTAGTGTATATTGATAATATAATAATTTATTTAAGGATATTTGAGGTATATCTAGAACTTTTACAAGAAATGTTAGTCTAATTACAACATAAAGATCTTTTTTTTAAAGCTAAGCAAATGTACATTTGCAACTGACTATATTCAGATCTTAGGCTTTATTGTTGATAGAAATAGTCTAAGAACAGATCTAGAGAAAATTATCACTGTAGCTACGTAAGTTTCTCCAACCTATAAATAGAATAACAACTAGAGTATTTCTGGGACTTACTATATATTATCAACAGTTTATTCAAGGATTTGCAAAGATTACTACCCTTCTTAACTAGCTATTAAGAAAAGACCTTTAGTTTAGTTGATATAATAAGTAGTAATAAGCTTTTGAAATAATTAAGTTTATATTTTGTTCAGAACTAGTTCTAGTATAGCTTAACTAGAATAAGATATTTCACCTATATACAGATGCATGTTCTACAGAGCTTGGAGCAGTTCTATCATAGAAAGATAAACAAGGATAAAAAAGAGTTATTTTTTATCAAAGTTAAGTAACATCTGGGATAGAATAAGATTATAGACCAATAAAGCTTAAATGCTTAGCAGTAGTTTGAGCAGTTAAAAAACTTTGATATTATCTTATTAGATAGTATTTTGAGATAATTACTGACCACAGTATATTTAAGTAGCTGTTTAATATAAAGGACCCTCATAGAATGTATATATGCTGGATTGTTATACTTCAAGAATATAATATTAAGATTTTATATTACAAGGGGAATATACATCAGAATATAGATGTACTATCTAGAATT
Source organism: Endogone sp. FLAS-F59071 (assembly GCA_003990785.1). Taxonomy (NCBI): domain Eukaryota; kingdom Fungi; phylum Mucoromycota; class Endogonomycetes; order Endogonales; family Endogonaceae; genus Endogone; species Endogone sp. FLAS-F59071. The sequence continues at coordinate 20,774 of RBNK01000569.1, read as the reverse complement.
CTATATAGTGCTCAAGGTAGGGCATTACCCTAATGAATTAAAAATTATACTACATCAGGAAATTTTTTTAGTCTATAGCTAATTTCTAGCATTTTATTCCTGAGTTTACACATTTTATTCCTGATTCCTAGTATTTTATTTCTAAGTCCACATATTTTATTTCTGAGTCTACATATTTTATTCCTGAATTTAGTTCATTGTGACTGCTAAATAGTTTGTAGAATACAAATGTTGCTATAGACTAGAAATATATACTACAGACTAGAAATATTTTTAATATTGCTACAGACTATAAAATGTTCTAGCAGAGTATATTTGTGAAATGAACAATACTAAAATATTTATTCAGGGACTAAGTTAAAATTTATCTTACAATATTAACAATAATTATAGTCTCTACTTTGCCTCAGTATAATATTTCCCAAATTTCTCTATTAGAATATTTATTTATAAGATAGGTATCAAATGAATAAATATTCCAATTTCTAGAACGGGCTTGAATAGCAGAATCTCGTTTCTAGAAGAGAGGTTGTAAGTGTATGAACCAAACTATTGCTATTATATCGATAATATTAAACTTTTTGGAGCGATCCACAATAAATATCCCAGTTTCCTTATCTTTTTTTTTTGTGTTTTTCAAATCAATTCACATATACCAACTGGTATTCTTCCCTATTCTGGATGATTTTAAGGAATAGACATATTTGGCCTACTTTGTAGTGATCCATTCTATAGGTTTTTGAAGACTTATCGGGATCATAGACGAGGAACTAATCATATCTTGGGAAGCTATGAAATTCTCTATAGGTATGGATAATCTCTCTTTATAATGACTGATCATTGTCAGAAAATGGATCCTTAATTGAAAATGATAGTGTCTGATATACTTCAATCTATTTCATAAACAAGAAAATTAGATTCTAGAATATATTTCATAAATTTAATTAATTAATTAATTAAATGAAATATAACTTACAGTCCAATTACTAAGAGGAGAAAGATTTGCTATGCTGACTCTTTTTTCTTCCTATTCTCTAGAACAGCCTCCTCATTATTAATGTTATAAAAATATGTCTAGAGTGCAATTCCTAGTCCTGGAAGATTGAATATGCTCTCTACAGTCTTAACAGTCAAAAGTTCCTTTATTTTAGAACTCAAGTTATAATTGGCAAAGTCTACAGTCTGATTCTTTTTTCATTTTGAGTCTAATTTTAATTTCAGAAGAGCTATCTTCTAGTCTAATACTTCTTGACAGACTATATATTGTGTAATCTGTGGTAATAGGTTATGCTTATTAGATTTCTAATATAGCATTTTGGCAAAGGGAATGTGTGTATGCTCAGTATATTCTATATCAAAATTGTCAAGTGTTCCATACCATTATAGGAAATATTCAAAATGTATTAATGTATACATTTTGAGGAATTTGAGGCTACTCATAGATACATTAACAAACACACCTTTTAGTTTATAGAACTTCTGGAAAGCATCAGACATCAACTTTAATATACTCTCTATATATATAGGTAAGGAAGCCTGGTAATACTATTCAATAAATGCAACTATACATTGTAATACCTCATTTATGAAGAAAAATCCTCATCTGCATACTATAAATATCTATATCAAGTATTAGTTAGAAAAAAAAAAAAAAAAAAGATATATAGTTAATTAACTTACATACTGTGAGGATGGGACTCTGAGATTAGCTAAGTACAGAAGATTTGGCTCAATCGGGAACTAGTAGCTGGGCTAAGTTCTGTACTAAAAATCAAGGTAAGAGTGGGAAAAGAGAGGGGGGGGGGGGAAACTCAAGCTGGGAGAGCAAGAGCCTGAGCCGGAGCTGGAGCTAAAGCCAGGCTAAAGCTTTATTAAATGAAAATAAAGAGAGTATTTATACAAAAAGGTCAAAGCTAAATATATAACAAATAAATGATACAATATAACTAATAAATGAGGTGATAGTTAAATAATATGCTAATGATCTAATGATCAAGGACTAAGATGACTAAGTACCAATAATAATACTTTATGATCAAAATAAAAGTATGAGAAAAACTGCTAAATTAATTCTGAGTAATGGGAACAATAGGATCAGTGGGAATAATTGCTGCATCATGAGGGTCAGAAGAGCTTAAGAAATTGAATAGATGTAGAAACATTGCTGCATTGTCAAGAGATTATGATGTTTGCTTAGATGCTGCATTGCTAGAGATTACATGAGAATCAGAAGATCAGATGGGTGTGTGATAATAAGAAATTGGGTAGTTCCATCACTTCTTAGTGGATTTTGTCAGCAACAATGCTTGGATAGAGAGGAGATTGTCATCTGATTCTATGGGGTTTACTGCAGTTAAAATTGCTAGAATCTTCCTGAAGTATTTTCATTTACTGATAGTTTACTTCTTCTATGTTTTTCTTATGTAATTAGAACTGTCTCAGAATCCAGTGACTTCTGAGGGATACTTGGATTCTTCTGGGGTTGATGTCTTGAATTTGAGCATCCTGGTCTTAACTTCAGTAGCGAGTTCTGTGCCTTCAGAGGTTGGAGCATCAGATAAGGAGAATGAACCTCCTGAAGTTGATGATAGGTAAGTATCTTCTTCTTCAATAATTTCGTCAGGATTGAGAATTCCTATTAATTTTCTATGTAAATCTCTTCATCAGAGACAAGAGTGAAGTTCCTAGGTCTAATTCAGATTCAGATGGATTTTGGACACCAGTAAGGGCTATCCAGAGTTGGCATGCTCTCAGGAGTCCTTCTCTTGTTCATGCTGTTATTCTGTCTGATTCTGCTATTGTTCTATTTGATTCAGATAAGAGCAACAAGTTTGAATTCCTAGAGGTTGATTAGGTTGGTCACTCATCAAAGTAAGTATTATGATTTTTACTAAGTTTGTCCAGAGAGAGAATTCCTAATAAATTCTATAGGTTTCTTATGATTAATAAACATTTTTAAAATTGTTTTACTTCCATCTAGGAGTCAACCTAAGTAGATGACCATTGCTTTGTCTTTTTCTATAAGTTTTCACAAGGTAGGTCATCTGTCTGTCAATTGTTCATTCCAGTGTTCTATTTGGGCTTATCATATCCAGGACCTGATCTAGTTAGTGATCCGAGGATGTATGTTCTGTCAAACTATATGCCGAATGTTCTTCAGGTCTAATCATTACTGTAATCATTTTATTCTTCCTCTAGAGTAGGCATCGGTAGTCCTTCTGGTCATTTCCTATAGTATATACCAGGGTGTGCTGGCTTCAGAGTAGTCATAATTTTTCATCAGTTCAGTCTTATCATGTCTAGGACCTCTCTTCTGCAATTGTAAGTCTATTCCATATATTGGTCAACTGCTGATTTGGTAATAAAAGTCTCTTCTTCAATTAATGATTTATAATGTTTCTTCTTAAGATTGCTTGTCTTGACATATCTCAGAGTTCTTCTTTCTCCTGAAGGTGGCTCATCTTGAATATTCACAAAGTTCACCTACTTTTGAATTTGTTTACTCTCGTTACTATAGAATCTTTCATTCTTCCTCTAGGGCAGGTGTCAGTGGTTCTTCTGGTTATTTCCTATAGTATGTACCAGGGTGCGCTAGCTTTAAGGTAGTCATAATTTATCTATTTCTTATTCAGTTTTTCCATTGGTTCAGTTCATTTAGATATAGGTCTTGTCTTGGGTAGAACCTGGTCAAGCCAGTGATTCGAACCTGCATCTTCAATATATGCCTTAGTGTTTTCCTATAGCATGTATTAGTTATGCTCTTCAAGGTAGTCTATATTCTCGAAGTTGCTCATGGTAGTGAAAGTATATCACTGAAGTATATACTCAATAAAATTGAATATTACCCCTCTATGTTGAGTACCAAATGTGAGGATGGGACTCTAGGATCAGCTAAGTATGGAAGATTTAGCTTAATCGAGAACCAGTAGCTGGGCTAAGTTCTATACTAAAAATCGAGGCAAGAGTGGGAAAAGAGGAAGGGAGAAAAACTCAAGCTGGGAGAGCAAGAGCCTGAGCTAGAGCTGGAGCTGAAGCTAGGCTGAAGCTTTATTGAATGAAAATAAAGAAAGTATTTATATAAAAAGGTCAAAGCTAAATATATGACAAATAAATAATATAATATAACTGATAAATAAGATGATGGTCAAATAATATACTAATGATCTGATAATCAAGGACTGAGATGACCGAGCACTAATAATAATACTTCATGATCAAAATAAAAGTATAAGAAAAACTGCTAAATTAATTCTAAGTGATGGGAATGATGGGATCAGTAGGAATAATTGCTGCATCACAAGGGTCAGAAGAGCTTGAGAAATTGGATAGATGTGGAAACATTACTGCGTCATCAAGGGATTATGATGTTTGCTTGGATGCTGCATCATCAGGAATTATATGAGAATTAGAAGATCAGATAAGTATGTGATAGTGAGAAATTGGGTAGTTCCATCACTTCTTGGTGGATTTTGTCAGCAATGATGCTTGGATGGAGGGGAGATTGTCATCTGATTCTGTAGAGTTTACTGCAGTTGAAATTGCTATCTCCTCTTAATACCTTCATTATATTAGAATATTTAAAGCCTGTTATTTGTGAGAGTTGTATAACACCTTTAGTGAAGTTCTTCAGTCCATAGGATCAGGGTATAAAAGCAAACCTTATATCTAATTCTTTGAGGTAATTATTAGTTATCCATAGATCATAAGTAGCTAAAATTAATTCCTGGAAAAGGCTAAGTAAGTATTCCTAGACACCCTTTTTTACTTAGTGCAGTAGGTCCGGCATGACTGTCTGGTATACATTGTTATGAGGAATATTCCATAGTAGATACTAGTATAGAGAACTCAAATGTTAAAAAGTTGGAGGACACATATCTTGAGAATATATTATCTTAAGAACATATTAGAACTTTCAATGAAAATATTTATTTATCTCAATATCTATAAGTCCAATCTTCTTTAAGTTAACTTCTGTATATTCATAGATAGCTCTTGATATTGAGAGTGAGTTCCAGAACTTAAACTTTTATAGTAATTGATCAAAGTTTTCCTGAGTCACTATACAAACTGGGCAAGCTGTTCCATATCGAACTAGTGTGAACAGATATGCTTCTGGGTAATCTATAGTAACTGAAAAGAGGATAGGATAGCAGTTTCAGAGCTTGCCATCAGGTCTCTTCAGGATACACCCTTGTTTCCTATATTCCTAGAGCTGGTTCAAGTATTCGGACATATATATGTGATATAAATTCTTTTTTGTAAGCTTAAATGCTGGTTGCTCTTATTCTTGTTTTGTTTCTTTTAATTCTAAGAAATAGGCAAGCACTCTATATACATTTTGCAAATATGTGTGATAGATTTTTTTGTAGATATTGCCTATAGTCATGTAAAGAGGATGTACTTTCATTTGTCCCAGAAGATTGACATGAGTTTCATCTATTCTAAGAAGAATTGGAACAATAGTGGCTTCTGTTTTGAGTTAGTTCTGAGTTTCCCACTAGAATGTGCTTCAATATATCTCTCCATATCAATAGACACCTTCCTTTGTAAAATGCTATTTAGCAGTAAAGGATATATGTTCCTTGAACAATGGGTTACTCATCAGACTCTATATAAGGGCTATTATATCTCAATAGAAAAGTGTTACAGAGCCCATCCAACTCTTATTCTTATGAGAAATATTCTACTCCTTTAAATTAAAGTGCTATTAAATAAAAAAAATAGTATGATATGTTAGATTCTGAGTATTGATTCATAAATATCATTTAATTCCAAGTACTTACCACATTTTTATTTGCTACCATATTCAGCAGGTTGTATAGTTAGTGGATATTTCAGAACCGAATTAGGCCTTCTGACATAATAATATTTTCTTTCATAAACTCTTGAAGAAGAATATTTGACATTTTACCTAAGATGTTTCAACTAAACAGAAAATTTGTCAACTAAAGTTCTCCTTGATGTCTCTACAGATAATATAAATCACTAGATAACTATTCATCAGACCATCTAATCTTCTTAGTAAATTTTTTCTACTTAGATTTAGTCTCTACAGAATCTATCACCCAGCTGCCTTGCTGATAAGGTATGAAGTCAAATTCAGGAACAGTTGATTCATTCTTAGAAGATTCAATAAAATAATTATTAATAGTACTAGAGATATCTGATTTAACGCTAATACTATCTGACTCTACTCTGGTATAATCATCATTATTATCTATATCACTCTTCGAAATAAAGTAAGATTTTCCATTAGTTCCATTAGTAACATTAGTAAGTCATCCTTGGAGTCATCCTCAGAGTCATCCTCAGAGTCATCTTCAGAGTTATTAGTGAGCCCACAGACTCTTTTTAGTGAACTTTTTTCATAATCATCTGAATTATGTATATGCTTACTACTTTATAATTTTATGAAGCTTGGTGATATGATTTTATAAGTTACAAGCATGTTAGGACTTGTAGTAAATGAGGAGTAGTAGTTTGAGTCGAGTTCGGAGAGCTTGGGGGGAATAATATAGAGTTCATTGACTGAATTAAATAAGACCATTGTTGGATATAGTTGCTCAGAGGATGGCGAACACTCGACATTACTGTTCATAGACTCTAATACTATCATACTATGTGCTGCAGATATATGTTGTATAAGACTATGTGAGGACTTGCATACCTTGGAACACTTTAAATAAGGATATATATTATTTATAAACAATAGAAATAATTAAATATAGTCTGTGATAGCTATACTTACAGTTTGTAAAGGTATGAACTTGTTCACTAATCTTGGGTTTTATGAGATATAAGTTAAGGAGTTTGTGGCTTAGTCATGTGACTTAAAAATTAATAAATGCTAGAATATCAAATATCAAACTAAAATACCCAAATGCTAATATATTTATTAATTAATTAAATGGAATCAAATATATCATTTTGCTCTTTTAATAGAATTAATATATTAGTCAGCCATGCCTTCCTTACTACCCAAGGAGTTAAGATTTCAATCTTATTGATCTTACTTGCCTTGATCTCTCTCACTCACCTTGATCTCTTACTCTCCTCATTTTACTCTCCTTATTGATCTTGCTCACCTTACAGATTTATTGCAAAGTTTTATAGATAAGTTAGGTATATACAGAGCTATATTTCAGTAACAGGAATATGTACACAGAACCTGAAGAGAGTTACATTTCAGTAACAGGAATAGGATGCTATCTAATCTCATTTCAGTAACAGTGTATGATTAACTATTTACTTCTTTGTTTGACTCCTGGAGCTCGTCAAGTAAAGTCGAAGCTCAAATGCCACTCAGAACCTATAGAGGGAAATGAAACAGAAGGAAATCAGACCAAGGTGATGAAGAGATTCTGGAAGCTACCTCTATAGAAGCCGCCCTCATGGAAATCACCCCCACAGAAGCTACAACCAAAAAAAAGCTTAAGAAAAGTAAATATACTGATAGAAATGGCAATGCTTCTAAAGCTGAGAACTCCAAAGTTTTCTCCGATAACCACAGTAAAGCCTCTGAACAGTCTGACAAATTAAAAAAAAGTTTCTCTAATGACTATGATGATGATAACAATAGTAATGACAGCAATGGCAATAGTGATGATGGCAATGTAAAAGCTTCTAAGTCTATGAACTCCAAATGTTTGTCTGATAAATTAAAAATATTTTTCTCTAGCTATCGTGATGATAATGACAATAGCGATGACAATAGCGATAATGATAACAGCAATAGTGATAATGGCAATGTGAAAGCTTCTAAGTCTGTGAACTTCAAAGGTTCCTCTGGTGACTATGGTAAAGCCTCTGAGCAGTCTAACAAATTAAAAAAAAATCCTTTAGCAACCTTGATAGTGATGGCTATAGCGATGAAAACAATGGCAGCAATAACGATAGTGATGGCAATAGTAATGGTGACAAAGCCCTCAAAAAGTCCAGGAACTTGAAAGAAAGTTCCTCTGGCAGTACCAGCAGCTGTGACAAGGACAAGTTTTCAGGAAAAAAAATATTATTTACAAACAAAATTGAAGGATCAACAATCAGTTTATAGATCCCAGCTAGAACGCCTTGACAAGAAGGATTCATCCACGGACATTTGCAATGGAGTCAAGATTTCTACTAAAAAAGAAAACAAATCCTTGCAGCTAATTATATTACCTAAGGAAAGCAGTAAAACTAAAAAGATGAATATTCAAGAAATCTGCTATACTTTGAAGTTAGCTGAGGTTGAGTATGATGGACTTGAGTTCAAGAAGAATGAGAAGGAGTCCAAGAAGGAAAAGAAGAAGGAATAGAAGAAGAAAGAGGAGTCTAGAGAGAAGTCTGACTATGATAACAATAAGGAAGAGGAGGAGAAGGATGATGAGGAGGAAGAGTACAAGGAAGAGGACAAGAACAAGGATGAGGATAAGGATAAGGAGAAAGAGGAGGAAGAAGAGGAGGAAGAGAAGGAGGAGGAGGAGGAGGAGGAGGAGGAGGATGAAGAGGGAGTGTCTGAGAAGGTGTCTGAGAAGGGTAAATCTTTGAAGAAGCTATACAAGGACCTTGAGAAGCTTAAGAAGCTACTGGAAAGTAGAAAGACCAAAAAACATAAGAAGGAAATAAAAAACTCTGAGGAGCATCAGTCCAGTACTTCATTTAAAAAAATAAAGAAAAGTATAGAGAAATCAATATTGTAAGTATTTTATCATAGAATGATTATCACTAGTCCTTGAACTATTATTATGAGTTCTAGAGTACTTAAAATATTTCCCATACTTAATTTAGTATTGACAAGATCCAGTCACAGTTTGGCATTGACAAACCTATTTAGGAGAAGGTTATTAATGAAATTACAACTCATATGGCTCTTCAGAATGTTTTCCCAGTCCTCACTGGTAATATTAAAAGTGATTGCATTATGATTGCAATAAAAAAATTCTCAATTCTGAATAAGGATAACAATTGCTAGGAATTGTATAGAAAGGTCTGTTTAATTTAGAAACTACTTTTAATCTCATTTATGTTTCTTGGACAAATTTTCATATGAATAATTATTTCATATAGCTCAAATGAGAGCCCTCAGTCATCTGGGGATATATGAAAGAGCATGTCTTAAAACATTTTAAGCTAATCTTCAATAGCATTAAATTTCCCTTAACAACTCATGATGAGAAACTGCAAGCATGCCAGGATGCTATATAATATCTTTCAAAGCAGGACAGATTTATTTACATGCAGGAAGAAAAGAAATTGATAAAACTATTCTAGTTACTTTATCTAATGTACATGTTGAATATCCTATTCTCTGGATCAAAGCTCTCATTCCCTTATATCTTATGAGGATGCATAAAGATTACTCGAGTGATGTTAGCACTTGCGTGTATATAGGTATGTATTCTAGGATAGGGCATGCAATGTTGAAATTATTAGCTTATTATATCTCTCTCATTGACGATCGATGTTATATCACTCAATCGTAGCTTAGGTGATCATTGTCTGTATTGACCAATCATATATTAGCATTAATAAATACATGCATATTTGGCTTCATGAGCCAGTGCGCTCTTTACCCCAAACACACATTCAAAGATCAAATTTCAACAGGTTATGAGCCCCAAGCCACTTGAATTGCAGCTTGACAACCTGAGATCTACGCAATCATAGCAATTACAACTGCGATTACAGTAAGCATTTATTTAACATTATAAACAATGCATCAAATAACACGATAAACAATGCAACAAATGACACCGCGATAAAGCAATGTGATAAACAACACGTAACAATATAGTATTTAACAACGTGACATAATAAAATGGACAATCTATATACATCATCATCAGCAACAAGATCGACAAGATTGCGGTCTAAATCAAAAACAGATAACAGATATCAAACCCTTGATGACGACGAAGGATTGGATGGCAACCATCAGAGCAATATAGGATTTAGCCTCGATCGACAGGAACAGATAGCTATAATGATCAGAAATCAGGAAGATAAATTAGATATGCTGACAACCTTATTGGGTGAATTAATGGCAAAAATTGACAAAACAAATGCATTACCCAGTATACCAACCAATCAGAATTCAGCTACAGAAGGCAACATGCCACAAATACAAATACAATCACCATCACCAACAACATCAACAAAGCTTAATGATCTGGCGAAGGAGTATCTGAGATCGATTAACAAATTCAATGGGTCAGGAGGCATACCCAGATTGTTTGATTACTTTGATGCTATAGAGCAATTTATCACCAGCACCAATCTATCAGTACAAAAGGAGGAAGTCAACATAGTGATTAGTAAAATTATAAGCAATGCTAGAATGTGGCTATGGAGGCATGTGAACACATTGGAAGAATTTGATTTGTGGAATGAGCTTAAAGAGGCTATGATACAAAAATATGTACCAATGGAACAATTATTATGAATGTGTGATAAGCTTGCGATAATGAAGCAAAAAAGATCGATCGAAGATTATAATGATACGTTCAACTGGATTATGGTACAAATCGAAGATATGACTGATATAGAAGCTATACCGCAATATCTCCGGGGTCTAAGCCCCAGGTACCAGAAATTAATACTTGCACAGGAGAATATACCAACAATGCTGGAGGCTTTACAACTCACATGCATCAGATTCAACCCAGATAGTAAACAAAGGCATGACAAAGCCTACGTGACAGACTGAGGTGGCTACCAAGGTGGTTACCAAGGCGGTGGTCGCAGCAACCGAAGTAGAAGTGCCGGATGAGGCTGAGGCTATAACAACGATAATGGAAACAATCGAAGAGGTTATCATAATAACAGAGGTGACTAAGGTAGTGATTACAGAGCTCATTGAGATGAGAATTTTCGGGGATACCCTCAGAAATGTTATGTCTATGAGGGAGAATACAGAATATTCCAATGCAATAAATTCAACGATTGGGTAAAAACAGAAAAAGAAAAGGCTAAACTGAGAGCCAAAGCAAATCTAGCGATTGGTGCTATCATTGATTCAGACGCCACACAATATATGTTCAACCAATAGGAGATTTTTGAGACGGTGGCTGAGCACGATGGCTTGGTCACATATGCAGAGAACAAGAAGCTATGGGCTATACACATTGGGACGATTGAGCTCAATGATGAGCTGAAATTACAGGACATTTTATATGTACTGGAAATCACCAGAAATTTAATATCTGTATGGGCATTGATATGTGACGGAAATGATATAACCTTCAAAAGCGATGGATCAGTAATTAAAATCGGCACAGATCACAAGGAAATCAAAATCGGACAAGCCGATGGCAACCTATTTCATTTATCGACATCACCAGAGCTAGAATCAAACATTGCCAATTCCAAGATTGATAACTATACATTATAGCATCACCGGCTGGGCTATCTAGGCCGAAAAACTCTGCAATCAATCAACAAATTTGTCACAGGGCTCGGAGATGTGTGGCTGTCAACTAGACAAATCGAAATATATGCCAAGTGTGAATATGTGAAGTCGCACCACAAGCCTTTCAGATATGCGAAAAATCGATCGATAGAGCCTATTGGAAGGGTGTACTCAGATCTGTGCGGGCCAATGCCTATGCCATCAGTCAATGGAGCGAAATATATATTAACATTCATCAATGATGCTACTCGCTACGTCATAACATATTTTATTGACAACAAAAGTGATACATTTGATCGATTCCAGATATTTAAGACATTCGCCGAAATACAATTGGGCTGAAAACTGAAGATTCTCCGATCTGATAGAGGAGGAGAGTATGTAAGCACCGAGATGCGCAAATTTTTAATTAAAAATGGAATTCATCATGAAATGATGATGCCGGACACGCCGCAACAAAATGGTGTCACCGAATGATATAATCGGACATTGATGGAGTCGATCTGAGCCATTAAAATTACTACCGACATATCTGACAAACTTTGAGCTGAACTTGCTGCAAGTGCTATATATTTACACAACCGATTGCCAATGCGAGCCAATAAGGAGAGTGCTTCACCATTTGAATTATAGCATAGTTATAAGCCTGATATCAGTAACTTGCATGTCATATGGGCTGACGCATATATATATATTCACAAAGGAAAAAGGTTGAAACTGGTGCCCCAATCCAAAAAGCTTAAAATGATTGGCTATCATGACAAAAAGAAAGCATACAGGCTCTAGGATCTAACCAATAGGAAGATAGAGATCAGCCGCAATGTCACATTTGATGAATCTATTATATTAAAATCCCCAACAATCGTCAACTCAAAAGATCAAGAATATGTCATTGAAGTGATCATTGGAGAATGCAAGATTGATGAAAAAAAGCAATATCTGGTAAAATAGCTAGGCTATGATGATGATGACGACAACACCTGGGAGCCAATCAAACAATTGATCAATACTGAAGCTCTACAAATTTGGTAAGATCACATGCCAGAAACTAATTTAATTGAATTGACCGATGACCCAATGACCTACAAGGAAGCAATTTCTCTACCTGATGCAAAGCTTTAGCAGGAAGCAATCAATCAAGAGCTTAAATCACTTAAGAATAATGACATGTAGACAATTGTACCTGAGATACCTGTGGGATATAAACCAATTAGATATAGATAGGTATTTAAAAAGAAGCTCAACACTAATGGATCGGTTGCCAGGTATAAGGCGAGATTAGTTGCCAAGGGATATTCACAACAGCAAGGAATTGATTATGATGAAACATTTGCTCCTATAGTAAAATTTATATCAATCAGAGCACTTTTATCAATTGGTGTAACCCTAAACTTAGAAATTCACCAAATGGACATAAAAACTGCATTCCTGAATGGTGATCTTAATGAGGAGATCTACATGATGGTACCTGAAGGAATTGACCAATCGGAGCTGTCACCGAGAGCTGTGTGTAAGCTCAATCGATCATTGTATAGACTAAAGCAATCACCTTGTATGTGGAATAAGAAGATTGACAACTACCTCAGCCAATCAAATTTTACAAGACTACAATCAGATCACAGCATTTATCTAAGAAAAAGACAAGATGATCAATCACTGATAATTATTGCCATATATGTCGACGATCTACTAATTCTGGCTGATTCGATGGAAACGATGAACAAATTCAAGGTGAAACTTAGCAATGCATTTGATATGATAGACTGCAGCGAAATTAAACATTTTCTGGGTATTCGAGTCATGTGTGATCAAAAAACACACACAATCACAATTGATCAAAGTCACTTCGCTAATCAAATTATTACAAGGTTTAACATGACGGATGCCAAGCCAATCAGTACACCCCTTGATCCATCTATTCAACTCAAAGCTGAAGGGGGAAAATCCACAGACTAAAATCTATTTAGACAAATGATCGGTAGCATAATGTACCTGATGATCAGGATGAGACCTGATCTAGCTGCTGCTGTTAGCATCATCAGTCAATTTTCAGCCAATCCAATACAAGAACATCACCATGCCTTCAAATGATTATTAAGATATATTAAAGGAATAGCCAATTATAAGCTGTGCCTTAGATGCGATCAGGATCTAAAGCTGGTTGGTTTCAGTGATGCCAACTGAGGAGGAGATATTAATACATGACGATCAACCACGGGGTATATTTTCAACCTATCAGGGGGAGCTATCAGCTGGTCAAGCAAGTGCCAACCAACCGTTGCCCTATCAACAACTGAAGCAGAATATATGGCATTAGTACATGTGATGAGAGAAGCCATTTGGCTATATACCCTATTGGATGAGCTAGGATATTTACCGAATTATGCAACAACCTTATTTAAAGATAACCAATCAGCAATTGCCCTTACCAAAAACCCAATTAATCACGCTCAATCAAAGTATATTGACATTTAGCACCACTTTATTTGAGAGAAAGTTGAATCAAAGGTGATAGATATCATTTACATGATGATAGATGAAATGATCACTGATGCATTAACCAAGCCACTTGCATGACCCAGACTTGAAATGTTGATCGCAAAAATGAGCTTATGTAACTAACCTTTTTTTTCTCTTCAAAAACTTTTATTTCCTTACCATATCATTCTTATCACTCAAGTAGTATTTTATATATAGTTATTTGCAGTAAATGTACTTCATGGATGCCATTCGTGATGTACAGTTGAATATTTTATTTTTTGGTTTTATTTATCAAGATATGTCAAGCAGGGGGAGTGTTGAAATTATTAGCTTATTATATCTCTCTCATCAATGATTGATGTTACGTCACTCAATCATAGCTTAGATGATCGTTGTCTATATCGACCAATCATATATTAGCATTAATAAATACATACATATTTGGCTTTATGAGCCAGTATACTCTTTACCCCAAACACACATTCGAAGATCAAATTTCAACATATAATTCCTGGAGCAGAATTGATATTCATTAACTGACAGAGATCTAATTAACAATTCTCAAATTTCATATGCATACAGATAGAATTCCTATTAACTCTAGAACTCATTCCATCTAAGTTCTTGGAGTCAGCTTTTGCACCAAAGTATAAGATTTGGTATGAAAAAATAAAAAAGATTGAAAATACCCTTAATTATGAGGAGCTTTTAACCAAGGTTATTTTTGCAATCAAAGATATAAGGGAATTGAAAATTACTGAACCTGAGTCTATTGTTGTTGAACTACCAAAACTTGAGATTAACCTTTCAGATAAAGAGGACAACAATGCTAATGATGCTACCAATAGGGCACTCCTAAGGAATAATGTTCCTGAAGAGGTTGAACTTGAGGAAGAAGTTCCTAGGTATTATTAACACTGTGAGTAGTTGACTTGCTTATAATGATATACTGCAATATTGTTTGAAGAACTATTTATTTTATTTCAAGGAATGCTTTAGAGAGTATAATTTTTCTAGTATTCTTAGCTATATAATTCTTTTACAAACTATATGTTTGTTTGTTTTTTTCTGATTAGTGTATAATGTTGCAATGTCTTTTTTTTTTTTTTTTTTTTTTTTGTGGGGGGGGGTTTGCTTCAATATATTAGTAGAAGTAATTCTCTCAAATATTATTTTGTTATATATATCAATTTATAGAATAAATCTAATAAATCAATGGTATCAGTATACTTGACTTATAGTCCTAGCATTAGTCTGCTATTCTATATTCACTTTATATTTAGTCTGCAGCCCTCCTTATTTTTATTCTGTAGTCCTGATATTTAGTCTGCATTCCTAAAAATTAGTTCATATTCCTAAGATTTATTCTACATTCCTAAGATTTATTCTGCATTCCTAAGATTTATTCTGCATTTCTAAGATTTAGTCTGCATTTCTAATATTTAGTCTATAGTCTAAACCCTAGGCTCTCAGTTCAGCAATTTAGTCTATATTCCTGGGCTATTCCTAATCAGTGTCCAGATGCTATTCCTAGGACTACTTTAGGACAAGCTAGGACTGCTAAAAAAATTTCCTGATGTATGACTTCATAAAATAGTTAGTAATATATGAGGTAAGGGAAAATATAGATGAGTAGATAACAACAATATTAATAATAGTAGGAAGACAGTATAAGTTAGAAGATACAATGCTTTATTAAAAAAGATATAAAAAAAAATTAATACTAGTTATACAAGAAGAAAAAATAAATAATAATATCAAATTAGCATATAATTATCATTTATCTGGTTATATAGATAGAAAAAACACTTATTATTGACTTCAAGACTATATATGGTAGCCAGGAATATAAAATAATATTACAAAATATATACAGCAATATAATATATATCAGAAATGAGCAAGAGTAAAGAATATACTAAAAGCAAGTTTAGTAGTAATTCAGGTAGAGCTATTTTCACATATTAGTATTAATATAATAAATCTACTATCTATTATACTTATAGGGAAGAGGTATATTATTTTATCTATTGATTTCTTTATAAAATATATTAAGGCAGTAGAAGTTCAAGATGCTAATACACAGACTGTTGTTAAGTTTTTATATATAGATATAATTTGTAAACATGGAGTACCCAAGCAAATTATAAGTAATCAAGAAATTGAATTTTTTAATAAACTAGTATAAGAGCTGGAAGGGACTTATCACATTAAATACATTTATATAACTGCTTATCATCTACAAGGAAATAAACAGACAGAGCATATAAACCAAACAGTTAAAAATATCTTAGTTAAGATTATTAATTAAGAGAATACCTGGAACTATTATCTAAATAGTACTCTTTTTGCAGTATGAACTATTTAACAAAAGTCAACTGAATTTAGTCCATTTGAGCTTGTTTATAGAAGAAAACCCAGTTATAAATATCATCATCCAGTACAAGATATAGAATCTTATAATGACTGATTTTAGGTATATATTGTATGAAACATTACTAAATTATAGCTTATATAACAAAAAGCAGCTATTTTTATTAAAAAAGCCTAAGAAAGATAGTATACCAATCAGGATAAAAAGGCAAATGCTACTTAGCTATATATTGGAGATTAAGTTTTACTTTATAGAAGCATTATAAAATCCTTATAGTTAGTAAAACTTCAGCTAAAATAGAAAGGTCTATATTTTGTACAAAATATGAAAGGGTAGAATATTTAACTTTAATATATAGATAGATCTATTCTTGCAACAGTACATTAAAGCAAGATCAAGAAATATTATATAAAATCTAAATAAAAAAAAAAAAAAAAAAAAAAAAAAAAAAAAAAAAAAAAAAAAAAAAAAAAAAAAAAAAAAAAAAAGGGAATCCGAGACTTGGAGCAAAACACCGCATACCTCCAACCATTGCTACTACCGCCCTATTTCTTTCTACGGCTCCCTGTGGAAAGCTCCCTTGCTGGTGATCCCAGACTTTCCACCGTTTCACCGGTACTGCGACGCCTTTCTTCTGTAACGACTTGATCTTTTCTGCCTTCTGCTCAGGTTTTACTTCTGCCAGCACGTTCTCACTGTCCATGCCCAACTGTCGAGCCACCGCTCGCGCCGTGACTACGTTATCGCCCGTAAGCATCCACACGTCCACCCCAAGTGTCTTGAGTCCCGCGATGACAGCCTGGGCCTCGGGCCTCGGCACGTCGGCCACGGCGATCTGCGCGACGATGATAGCGTTGGAGACTAGCGAATGGCAGTTGCACATCATGCATGCGCAGAATTCGCATTCGCATTCACGCTTGGGTTCTTGCGACGTCTCACTCAGACTAGTAGTCGATCTGTTCTCCTGCGGCAGCCCGATGGGCGAGACGGCGACCATGACGATCGAACTCCCAGCCTCCTGCCATTGGTTAATACGGGTTTTCAGCTTATCAGCGTCAACAGATGGCGGATACCGGGCCTTGTTCTCCTCCATCCATGCCTGGTTTCCTAGGTAAACGGTAAAAGCGCAAAGGTCACCGAAACCAGGAATATGAAGCGGAGAGCCTCGTGAGAGACGGATCGTGGCTGTAACACCTCGGCCAGGGGTCTCAAAGCTATGGAGGAGTTTGACACCGCTGATGATTTCCTTGAGAGAGACTTTTTCGGTAACAGAGGCCCTATCGCTGTTTTCGGGTTCTTCGAATCCAGTCTTGTTGCCAAAGAGTACAGCCTGGGCCTTTTGCGCGACGGCCTTGGACAGGGGATGATTGCTAGACAATGTCACCAAACCGAGAATCTTCCATAGGATGTCGGCTGCTTCCGGCTCGGCTATGTCGATTTCGTCTTTCTCGTTCAGTAACCATGAATCGGTAACAATAGGTTTGCCAACTGTGAGCGTTCCGGTCTTGTCGAATACGATCGTGTTGATACGGTTGGCCATCTCGAGTGCATAACCACCGCCTTTGACAAGGATGCCGTAGCGTGCTGCAACTCCAGTTCCTACCATGATTGCTGATTGCAAATGGATTAATGTAGATTGAAGATTGGTACACTGCCTTCATACATAGCACTTGAATCTAATACATCAAACATGAACACGAATTTGGTATTTGGTATAGATACCTGTCGGGCTCGCCAGTCCTAACCCACACGGGCAAGCAATGACTAGTACCGTAACGGCAAACATGAGCGAAAAAACACCTTTGCTCTCTCCGTACGGCACCCAGTCATCGGGGTATACTCCCATTAATCCGCACACGAGCCACAAAACGAACGTGGCAATCGCAATCAACACTACTATAGGCACGAATACTGCCGAGATCTTGTCCGCAAGTACCGCGATGGGAGCCTTGGGGCTTGCTTGAGCGTCTTGTACAAGTTGGATGATACGCGACAGGGTGGTATTGGCGCCGATACGGATGGCTCGTATGTAAATAGTCGAAGTAACGTTGATGGTAGCGCCGATGACAGGATCTTGTGTGGCAGATGATTTCGTAACAGGAATGGATTCGCCAGTGATCATGGATTCGTCAAGAAGTGCAGTGCCGCGCCAGAGTTTGCCTTGCGGATTTTCGTAGCATATCAATCGTGAGTGTGAGTTTGAAATGTTTGAAGTGTGGCATATGTTTACAGTCACCAAAAATTAAATATAAAATCTACCATCGCATGGTATACGCCCACCCGGATTCACTTTGAGAATATCGCCGACTACATTGAACACGAAAATGCAGACCATTATTCAGGGTTTTTTTTTTTTTTTTTTCAAAAGGTACTCTATCAATTATAGAAAAACCGCACCTTGAATTGCCGATGTCTCAAGCTCCTCCTCCTCCATTATCTCGTTCCCGTCTTTGTCCTTGCTAATCTTCACCAACATTGCCTTTTCGGGTTGCAGATCCATCAACTTTGTGATCGTCTCGGCCGTCTTTCCTTTCGCCAACGCCTCCAGCCATTTCCCCAGATGAATAAACGTCACCAAAAATACTGATGTATCAAAGAATTCCATTCCGGCCACACTGCTATTAGCTTGGGCCATGGCCGCGATTATTGACCCGATCGAGGAAGCGTACGCTACGGTGATGCCCATCGATACGAGAACCTCCATGTTGGCGGTGCGCGAGTAAACGAGCGAGCGATAGGCCTTTTTGTAGAACGGGCCGCCAAGCCAGAACTGGACCGGGGTGGCTAGGATGAAGAGAACGAGATCGCCGACAGAGAGGCCGTGGGTAATTTCAGCTTCAAAGGCCTGGCGAACGGAATTCGAATCTGAGAGAGCCATCATAAAGATCATGGAGATCACCAAGACGGGAACAGCGAAAAGAAGCGACCACAAAAAATAATTGCGAAGCTTGGTCTCTTCGCGATGCCTCCTGTCGCGCATCGTATCGCGTTGATCTTGCACAGATGTGTCCTGCATCACCTGCGCTTCGTAGCCGATCTCATTGACAGCTTCAAAAATCTCGCGAGTGCCAATGACGAGGGGGTCGTGCTGCACAAGGGCAGAATTGACGAGCAAGTTGACCTGGGCTTTGTATATGCCGCTGCGGTTCAGTAGGGTCCGCTCGATAGTGTTGACGCAAGAAGCGCAGGTCATGCCTGAGATGCCGAGTCGAGTGGTGGTAAGGCCTTCGGCCAGGCTTTGCTCCGCTGTAGAGGAGGAAGAGTCTTCGACGATCTCGATCGTGTCGACCATGAATCCCAAATTCTGGACCGCCTTCCCGATCACAGTTCGGCTAATACTATCGCCCTGGTACACAAAACTCGCAGTGCCATGTTCCAATGAAACAGAGACCGTTCGTTTGTCCACGCCCTCCAGCGTAGTGAGCACCTTTTCCAACTTGCCGACGTAACTTTGGTGAAACATCCCAGAGACAATCAGATTCGCCCGGGTTTGCGAAAAATTTGTTGCAACGCTATTCAATGTCCTGGACACACGCAAGTCAGTAATATGCACGCCGTCAACTTCGTAACCGAGATTCTCAATGGCGTCCTTTAGATACTTGTCGTTGAGGGTGTTACCCCCAAAGACTAGAGTGCCATTACCCATCAGCAGATTGACCATGACGGAATCCGGTTGCACCCCGGGGAGTTTCTTGAGGACGCGCTCAATGGTGTTGACGCAGCTCGCGCAGGTCATGCCAGAGACCAAAAAAGTTGCCTTTTTCTGTGCTTCGTTTCCGTCTGTTACGACGATTTGATCGAGGTCGGATGGTAGTGGTCCTAGGCCCGAAGACTCGACCTCGTTTGCTTCAATCAACTCCCAGGATTCCATGTCGTAGCCGGTATTTTCGAGGGTCTCGGCAACAATGTTTTGGTGAACAGCGTCGCTGTCGAGGGCCAAAGTGGCGGTGGCGGCATCAAGATTGACCTTTACAGAGTCGGAATGCACACCTTGAATGGACTTTAATGCATTTTCGACGGATTTCACACAGCTTTGGCAGGTCATGCCAGAAATATGTAGCTTTGCGGTGGTTGTATGTGGCATGGCGATGGCGGAAGAAGGTAGTAAGGGAAAAAGCTAGCCATCTCAAGACTTATAGAGCCCCAACTTGTGCGGAATGCAATATGCAATATGATAAATGGTCACGCAAGCCACACACGCACCAGCACATTTTGCTCACACACGTATATATACCAGCACATTTTGCTCACCCGCGGGGCCACGTGAGTTATTGTCTCTCATGTCATCATGATCGCAATTCTTACCCAATTAAGCTGGGAAAAAATTATTTTGTGACATATGTGTGAAGGCAGACCAATTTTTTATTAAGATATCTCATAACATAACTGGTATATTAATTTTGATTAAAATAGCTAAAAAAAAAAAAAAAAAAAAATTTTTTTTTTTTTTTTAATATTTTTTTTTTTTTTTTTTTTTTTTTTTTTTTTTTTTTTTTTTTTTTTTTTTTTTTTTTTTTTTTTTTTTTTTTTTTT
>RBNK01000568.1:0-23698 GCA_003990785.1 Endogone sp. FLAS-F59071 | reverse complement strand
GTAGCGAACCGAGTTCAACAAATTAGGTATCAGGCCGTGCTTGAGGCTGCTGGCAAAAGCGATGATATGACGGCGGGCAGCGTCATAGTGACCAGTGGTGAGGAAGAGGCCACGCAGTGAGATGAAAACATCACGGCCCCAGCAGCGCATGTGAGCCTGGGCAAAGTGCGGCAGTCCCGCAGCCATGGAGGAACTCGGGTTGGTTGGGTGGAGCGAAGCGGAGGTGACCTGACCGTACATCTGGACCGAGCAGAGGCCGAGCGAGTGTGTGAAGCGGTCGCCTTTAGTGATCAGGGGAGACATGAGAGAAATGGTATGCTCGCGGGCGGCGATGTAGGCAGTACGAATGATTAGGGCAAAGTATTTGGGAAGAAAGTTGGGGAGCTGTTTGACGGCGTCGAAGCGCGTCTGGAACCAATCACGTAGCTTCAAGCGCGGATAATGATGTTTCAAGTGTCTGTTAAACGCAAGTAGACAACCATCAGAAACTGAATGAAACTCAAAGTAAACCGCTTTTAATCACTGACAACCATAATCGAGATTATCCTATATACCTGTGCAACCTGTGTACGACATAATCAAGTGCCCAATATCCGTCCCTGAGATGAGCACAGAAGGGATGACCGAGGTCGTTATTCTGATGAACCCTTCGAGACCGCAGTAAGGCAGAGCTCCGTAAGCTGGGATGTTGTAAGTGCCATTGTTTTCTGGATCACATCACAAAACATTGAATTAGTCCTCTATCACTTTTAGACCATCAATCAATCAGACTTGAACCCTCCAAACTCTGACACTTACCTGTAACATCCCTCTCCTCTCCATCGCACCGATACAGCACGGCGTTCATGTCTACTAGATCCAGCCCCTTGAATACGTCCTCGTGGCAGTGCGACACGAGACCATGAATCCCCTCGGGACTGCTCTCGACCCAAATGCGGAAAAGCATGATGGCGCCTGAAGGGAACACGGGCGGGACAATAATCTCAGTGTAAGGACCATGAGTATCGCTCGAGCTACGAATGTTGGGTGGGGCAACAGCCTCGAGTTGCGTGGCCAGGCCGCGCAAAGTGAAGGCGTCGCTACGGTTCTCGCGCGAGGAGACGACCAAATGGTATCCAAAAATGAGTTCCGCGTCCGTGCCACGGAGCTTCACAGGAGAAACTGAGGCAAATAGTCATGATTGGCAGTGGAAAGGTTTAGTATATGGTCGGCGAACTAATGGCCAACACATGTTCTTAAAAGAACCTACCATCACCTCTCTGGGACTCCCTCCCAGGGAAGACGGTGTGTGCTATCAGCAAGTAACCTTGATGAGTCTCGGGATGCTGGCGGTGAACGATAATGTACTGCAATTTGGAATGATAGCCAATAATAAATTGAATTTCTAAATCAATTATAAAAGTATAACCAATAATATTCCAAAAAGTAATCTGGGTAGCTACTCATATAGCACCTTGAGAATTTTATATAAATATTCCTCAAATCTTTAGGTAATATATATCACAGAACTCTTCAAGTGGACATAATATTAGAAACTACTATGAAGTACCAATTTAACAACTATAGCTATAATTGACAAATCATTAAAGAGTAGATTACCAACTTACTATATGATTACCTAATATATCAAGGTGCTGTTTACAACTGAATTGCAAACAGATTATTCAAGAAATTAGTTGCAAAAGACTTATACAATTTGCAGAAACAACACTATTAGGATCAACTGTACTTATCATATTATTATCTATTAAGGAACCTATTAACCTTATAATATCCATATTTAGACATTTATTCGAACCTAGTAGATTACCATTTTGAGAAGTATCTAAAGTAAGTGAACTATATAAACCTAATACAACTATCTATTATGACACTGACACTGCCTTTATAAAAGATACTAATACAACTATTCAAGGTATAAGGGGGTTTATTCTAAACTGCCTATAAGGAAGCATCTGATGATACTAATCTGCATTAGACTTAGGAATCTCTGAGTATATCGCAAAGTTTCTAAGGTATCAAAAGTACTTTATTTCTTTATAAGAATATTAATTTGATTTCAGACTTATAGTCTTTTTAGCACTTTTGATATATGTAGAAGGGGGTAAGATCTTTAGCTCTCAAAGGGATCTTGAGTGTGCACTGCTATTGAACTAAAGTTTATTGAATAAAGAATTGAGAGATATTTATACAAAAATTCTCGAAGTGCTATATGGTGTGGTGTGATGGACTAAAATATTCTAATAGCAAAATATTCACTGTAGCATATCTTAGAGGTCTTAGCAGGTTATGCAGTAGTGGCTTGAAGGGTGGTGGACTGGTAGGAAAGTGTATTAAATAGTGAATATAATGTAATAAGCTTTGTTGCAAATAAACTTCTCTTTCTCTCTAACTATTGCTTAGTCCCAGACTAAGGCTTCTTCTGCAAAGTCTATTTAGACTTTGCAGGATTATCCCTTGGGTTATCTATAAGAAGCTTCCTTAGCTTGTTGTAGTCCGAATTTTATTGATAATTGTGAGCGGGTATTTATAAGAAATTATAAATTGAAGAGAGTGCCATATGGGTGGCTGCCCAAAATTCCTGGTAACAAATTGATTGGCTAGAATATAATAAAATAATATATCAGGTTATAATGTAATTGGACAGTGAAATAATATATCAGATCGAAATACTATTTTAGGTTATAATATCATTGCAGATCTCAATAATATTGCAAGTCTTAATGTTATTGCAAGTTATATGATTGTGATCTTACATAATAAAAATTCTCTCTATCACATCTCCTCCCTGTGTGAGAAATTGCATCTGTGCATATTTTCTTATACATAACTAAATCTATGTTGTTATCATTCAGCATCTTCGGCAGTGGCGGGGGGGGTATCATCTCTGGGGCGTCAGCTATTTATATGAGAGAAGCTAATAAAATAAGCTCCTTTGATCGTTCGAGTTTGGGACAAGTCTCTGAAATTGTGTACACAATCTGGATGGGTGTAGCGTAAGGCTGTGGAAGTCGGTCACTGGGTCTTCAGTTTAAATCTGTCAGTTAAATTCATCAAAGTCATCCAAAAATATAAATATAAGAAAACACTACTCTAGATAAGGATAATACTAAGTAAAGAAGTGGCTCATCATGTTTCTATAAACAAACGATTCTGAGATATTTCAAGAGATAAAATAATAAATAAATAAAGGGATAATAATAAAATAAGTCAATGATATATGGAATATGTAAATAAATGAAATAAGTGTCCATCAAAGATTGCCAGGTAATAAAATAATAATGAGGTAATAATGTCCAATCTGAATAAAATACTGAACTGAAATGATAAATAAAATACATCAGAGGAAAATGGAAATAAATATGTTAGGGAAAATGGAAAGAAATATGTCAGGGAAAATGGAAATTGATCAAATGTATTATTGTTCAATGCAATAATAATAAAAGGGGATGAAATCGATCAGGTGCATCATTGTTCGATGCAATAACAATAGAATAGGGGTCAATCAAAAATAAAATAAATGAAAATAATAATAATTGTTCAATGAATAAAATAACTGATATAACTGTGATGACTGAATAAAATAGACTCCAGGTCAAAATATTAAAAAAAAAGGATATAACTGAAGACTATGCTTGCTGTCCTTTTTCAAAATCTTCTAAATCTTCCACATGTCGTTCTTTGCATTGATTCATCTGTCTGTATGTATGTCTGTCTGAGGTATGCAGTCATTCTGGATTCATAGCACTTGTCTTGCTCGTTTTGGTTGTTCTGACTTTCTTTCATTTTTCGTTACAAAGATCTTGCTAGAATTCTCAAGAATCTCTCCACATAGTGCACATGTGAGTCATTCTGCTGATTTTGGTATGTAACTCAAGATTTTACCATATGCAGTGGTCGCAGTGCATTCCTTGCATAATTCATTTTGTTTATGCCTAGGGGGTAGGTCATGTGATTCAGATGGCATGATTCATTTTGTTTATCCACGAAGCTTGTTTTTTGGGCGTGAGCTGATTCATCGAGTCTATTTTTCTCTATTCTAACTCTCAGGTCATTTGGTCATTTGGTCATTCGGGTGTGGATCAGGTCCTTGGTCAGGTGTCTTGGCTTTCTGTGTGAGCTCATTTGACACTGACAATCTGAACTGATTCGTCGGTCGTTTGGTAGGGTTATTGGCAGAATGAGGTGAGTGATTCATGTGGGTGTGTGCATGTGTGTCATGCTTATCTGAATGCATATGTATCGGTTAGACTGAATCTCGCCATGAGGTATCAGGGGTGTGGGATTTGCACATGATTCTATTTCTAAGCTTGATGACTTGCTTTCGGCAATTCATTTCTTGGCTGGATCTTGTTATGTGTCTTGCTTTTGTTGTCCAGATTCGTCTGCTCTCTTTCTTTCCGACAAGGGTTGTCTGCTTGGGTCAGCAATGAGGTGTCTCTTTCTAGGTAAGTCCTTGGGGTCACACTGAGATTCGGGTATGGGTAGTCATTTGTATATGATTCCGGTGGTTATAAGAATGAGAGGTCCCAATGTCTGTCTTTCTTGCAACTTCAAAAAGTCTTCTAATTCACACACTACTCCTTTCTCCTATACTTCCATTATGACTTTGCAGTACCAACAATATCTAGTTACTTCTATTCTTGGTAAGCATTGCTGGGATAACAATGACAGCAAGATTGTTCATGAAACCCCTCTAAGTCAACAGTTTTGGGATATGGATTCTGAGGACATTGACCATTCTCCCAAGCGTCGATGGGTTGGTAAGTTGCGTAAGATATCTGTAATTATCAGAAGTGTCCTTGATCATTACTGATTTCTTTTCCTATGATTATGTAATTTAAACTTTTAGCATCTCTAGCTACTTCTGAGGATGGTGAGGTCATCCATGAAACTCCTCTAGGGTTTTGGGATGAAGCAGCCTGGTATTATGACCCAGGCTTGACTCCCAGTCCTGTGGCAAGTCTTCTCATGAATTTCAAACATGAAGAAGAGGAGGAAGAAGAGGTTGAAGCAGCTATTGCAGTGAGCCTTGATTTCGACGTGCTCCCAGTTGATGAGGGCTTTGATGCAGATATGATGCTATATCCTGGTAGGTAGTTGGCAGTAGGTGGGAATCTTTCTGAAGTATTTTCATTTACTGATGGTTTACTTCTTCTATGTTTTTCTTATGTAATTAGAACTGTCTCAGGATCCAGTGACTTCTGAGGGATACTTGGATTCTTCTGGAGTTGATGTCTTGAATTCGAGCATCCTGGTCTCAACTCCAGTGGCAAGTCCTGTGCCTTCAGAGGTTGGAGTGTTAGATAAGGAGAATAAACCTCCTGAAGTTGATGATGGGTAAATATCTACTTCACTGATTTCATCAAGAGTGAGAATTCCTATTAATTTCTATATAAATCTCTTTATCAGGGACAAGAGCGAAGTTCCTGATTTACCAGCAGGTTCTTCTGATTCGGATGGATTTTGGTCTCCAGTAAGGGTTATCCAAAGCTGGTATGCTCCAGAGAGTTCTTCTCTTGTTTGTGCTATTCTGTTTGATTCTGCTGTTGTTCTATTTGATTCAGATAAGAGCGACGAGTTCTCAGAGATTAATCAAGTTAGTTGCTTATCAAAGTAAGTATTATGATTTTTTGCTGAGTTTGTCCAGAAAGAGAATTCCTAATAAATTCTATAGGTTTCTCATGATTAATAAATGTTTTTAAAATTGTTCTTCTTCTGTCTAGGAGTCAACCTAAGTAGATGGCCGTCTATTGCTTTATCTTCCTCTATGGGTTTTCACGAGGTAGGTCATCTATCTGTCAATTGTTCTAGTGTCCAATGTCTTTTGCTTCATTGCAATATCTATTCCACTCCATTCAGGCTTATCATATCTGGGACCTGATCTAGTCAGTGATTCAAAGATGTATGTTCTGTCAAACTATATGCCAAATGTTCTTCAGGTCTAATCGTTACTGTGATCATTTTGTTCTTTCTCTAGGGCAGGCTTCAGTGGTTCTTCTGGTCATTTCCTATAGTGCATACCAGGGGGCGCTGGCTTCGAGGTAGTTATAATTTATCCATTTCTTCGGTTCTGTATAGGTCTTGTCTTGGGTGGAACCTGGTCATACCAGTGATTCGAACCTGCACCTGAGTACAGAGTGCATGCCATAGCTTTAATTAATGTCTCTCTTGGCTGCTCCAATGTATCAATTGTCTAGGTCTAGGTCAACTTGGCACTACTTCGTTGAGGGTGTGGCAGCTGTACTTTTTTTTTTTAGCTGTTCTTGTCAAGCAATATAGATGACTGAAATCTGATCAATGATCCAATGATTTCTTGCCAGTCAGCACCAATTGTGATGGACTAAAATATTCTAACAGCAAAATATTCACTGTAGCATATCTTAGGAGTCTTAGCAGGTTATGCAGTAGTAGCTTGAAGGGTGGTAGACTGGTAGGAAAGTATATTAAATAGTGAATGTAATGTAATAAGCTTTGTTGCAAATAAACTTCTCTTTCTCTCTAACCATTGCTTAGTCCTAGACTAAGGCTTCTTCTGCAAAGTCTATTTAGACTTTGCAGGATTATCTCTTGGGTTGTCTGTAAGAAGCTTCCTTAGCTTATTACAGTCTGAATTTTATTGATAATTGCGAGCAGATATTTATAAGAAATTACAAATTGAAGGGAGTGCCATATGGGTAGCTGCCCAAAATTCCTAGTATAAATTGATTGGCTAGAATATAATAAAATGATATATCAGGTTATAATGTAATTGGATGGTAAAATAATATATTGGATCAAAATACTATTTTAGGTTATAATATCATTGTGGATCTTAATAACATTGCAAGTCTCAATGTTATTGCAGGTTATATGATTATGATCTCACATAATAAAAATTCTCTCTGCCACAATGGGTAGCTGCCCAGATTACTACTTGGAATATTGATTACTAATTTAGAAGTCAAATAATGTATTAATGAAATCAATATCAGTGGTGCCTATGATATCAACAGTGCCTATGATGTCAGTGGTGCCTATGATGTCAGCAGTGCTTATAATGTTGGTAGTGTAGATTTCTTGTTCGATCCGAATTTCTTCAAGAGGAAATTTCTCAAAGGGTGGATACTGCAGTGCAATTGCTGTGCTCTTACAACTCTTCCCCTCTTAGAAGAAAATAGCATCCTTACTATTTCTAAGGAACTTACTTGAAGTTATCCAAAAATATGAATATAAGAAAATACTACTCTTGATAAAGATAATACTAAGTAAAAAAGTGGCTTATTATTTTTCTATAAACAAATGACTTCTAAATATTTCAAAGAATAAAATAATAAAAGAGATAATAATATAATAGATCGAATATACAATTAAATGAAATAAGTGTCCATCGAAGATTGGTAAAAAAATATATATATATATATAATAAAATAATAATATCCAATCTGAATAAAAGAGAATAAGTTACTGAGATGATAAATGAAATATGTCAGAGGAAAAAGGAAATAAATATATCAGGGAAAATGAAAATCAATCGAGTGCTTTGCAATAATAATAAAAGGGGGGGTAAAATCGATCGGGTATATCATTGTTTGATATATAGATAAAATAAAATAGGGATTGATCGAAAATAAAATAAATGAAAATAATAATTGTTTGATGAATAAAATAACCAATATAACTGTGACGACTGAATAAAATATACTTTAGTATATCGAAATATTAAAAAAAATATATAACTATATAACTAAAGACTTGGACTTGCTGTCCTTTTTCTTTTTAAATCTCCTAAATCTTCCATATATTGTTATTGTTCTCTATGCTGGCAATATACTGATCTCATCTGGGTATATCTTGTTCAGATTCTAGATTTGTTTAGTCATTTAGTCATTCTAGATTCATGGCATTCTAGATTCGTGGTGCTTGTTTTTCTCATTTTAGTCATTCTGACTTTCTTTTGTTTTTCTTTATCACAAAGATCTTGCTAGAATCTTCAAGGATCTCTCCACATAGTATGTGTGTGAGTCATACTACTGATTTCAGTAAGTAAACTCTAGATTTTACTATAAGCAGTAGTTATAGTGCATTCCTTCATTCCTTGCATGATTCGAGTATATGATTCATTTTGTTTACACTGAGGTCAGTTGGGTAATTCTAACATTTTGTTTATCTGTGAAGCTTGTTTTTGGGTGCAAGCTGATTCATTCATCTATTTTCCTTCTAACTCTTAGATTATTCATGTGGATCGGGTCCTTGGTCAGGTGTCCTGGCTTTCTAGCTTCATATAAGCTCATTCAATACTGACAATCTGAATTGATTCATCAGTCATTCATTAGGGTTATTGGCAGGCTAGAACTATTGGCAACAAGGTAAGTGATTTGGGTAGGTGTGTGTATATGTGTGCATGTCATGCTTGTCTGAATACATATACATCGGTCAGACTGAATCTCACTATGAGGTGTTGGGGGCATGAGATTCATACATAATTCTGTTTCTGTACTTGGTGACTTACTTTTGGTGATTTGTTTCTTAGCTAGATCTTGTCATATATTTTGCTTTTGTTGTCCAGATTTGTCTGTTCTCTTTAACAAGGGTTGTCTGCTTGGGTTAGCAATAAGGTGTTTCTTTCTAGGTAAGTCCTTGGGGTTATACTGAGATTCAGGTATGGGTGCTTATTTGCATGTGATTCCAGTGGGTATAAGAATGAAGTCATCTAACATCTCTGTCTTACAACTCCAAAAGTCTTCTAATTCACACACTACTTCTTTCTCCTATACTTTTATTATGACTTTACAGTATTAATAATATCCAGTTACTTTTGTTCTTGGCAAGCATTGCTAGGATAATGATGATGAGGTTGTTTGCAAAACTCCTCCTACCAGTTGTCATTCTCGAATTGCGGTAGACAACAATGATGAGATTATTTATAAAACTCCTCCAGGTTTTTGGAATATAGATTCTAATGACAATAAGTATTCTCTCTCGTGTTAATAGGTTGGTGAGTATCTGATTCAAGGTATGAGATATCTGTTCAATTAACTGAAAGTATCTTTGATTATTACTGATTTTTCTTTTCTATGATTATGTAATTTAAACTTTTTAGCATCTCTGGCTCCTTCTTCTCCAAGCTGGGAGGGTGGGAGCTCTGATTCTTGGTATTATGAACCAGGATTAACTCCCAGTCCTATAGTGGATTTTGAATATAAAGAAGAGGAGGAAGAAGAGGTTGAAGCAGCTATAGTAGTGAGTCTTAATTTTGATGATGATGATGATGATGATGGTGTGGTAACTCAGCTGCTCCTAGTTAACAAGGGCTTTGATGCAGATGTAACACTATATCCTGATAGGTACTGAAGTAGGCAGGAATCTTCCTGAAGTATTTTCATTTACTAATAGTTTTCTTCTGCTATGTTTTTCTTATGTAATTAGAACTGTCTCAGAATCTGGTAACTTCTGAAAGATACTTGGATTCTTTTAATGATCAAGTCTTGGATTCAATTAATTCAAGTATTCTAGTCTCAACTCCTGGATCGTCGAGTCCTTCAGAGTCATCAGATAAGGAAAATGAACCTCCTGAAGTTGATGATAGGTAAGTATCTTCTTCTTCAATAATTTCATCAAGATTGAGAATTCCTATTAATTTTCTATATAAATCTCTTCATCAGGGATAAGAGCAAAGTTCCTGGGTCTAATTCAGATTCGGATGGATTTTGGACACCAGTAAGGGCTATCAGGAGTTGACACACTCCCAGGAGTCCTTCTCTTGTTTATGCTGTTGTTCTGTCTGATTCTGCTATTGTTTTATTTGATTCAGATGATAGTGATGAGTTCCTAGAGGTTGATCAGGTTGATTGCTCATCAAAGTAAGTATTATAATTTTGCTGTATTTTCTAAGAGAGAGATTTCCTAATGAATTCTTATAGGATTCTCATAATTAATAAATGTTCAATAATTGTTCTACTTCTGTCTAGGAGTCAACCTAAGTAGATGACTATTGCTTTGTCTTCCTCCAAGAGTTTCCGCAAGGTACATCCATCTGTCTATATATTTAGCAATAGTTCATTCCAGTCTCTTCTGCAATTATAGATCTAATTGTTGCTATAATCATTTTGTTTTTCCTTTAGGGCAGGTGTCAGTGGTTCTTCTGATCATTTCCTATAGTGTGAACTAGGGTACACTAGCTTCAGAGTAGTTATAATT
Source organism: Endogone sp. FLAS-F59071 (assembly GCA_003990785.1). Lineage (NCBI taxonomy): Eukaryota > Fungi > Mucoromycota > Endogonomycetes > Endogonales > Endogonaceae > Endogone > Endogone sp. FLAS-F59071. The sequence continues at coordinate 13,519 of RBNK01000568.1, read as the reverse complement.
TTTCATCAGTTCAGTCTTATCATGTTCAGGATCTCTCTTCTGCAATTATAGGTCTATTCCATGTATTGGTCAACTGCTGATTTGGTAATAAAAGTCTCTTTAACAATCAATTCATAATGTCTTCTCAAGGTTGCTTATATTGACATGTCTTTATGAAGTCTATTTGCAAAGTTTGCCTGCTTTTGAAGTCTATTTATACCTCTCATTACTGTGATCATTTTATTCTTCTTCTATGCTAGATATCAATGGTTTTTTATAGTTATTTCCTATAGTGCATACCAGAGTACACTGGCTTTAATGTAGTTATAGAGTATCAATTTAATGAATCTGCAATCATCTATTTGAACTTGATGGCTATATAAGTTCAGTTGTTGCACTCTTAGTTCTCATAGATCTTGAGGTGCACAGCTATTGAACTTGTATGTGAGTTCAGCTACTATTGAACTTATATATAAGTTCGACTACTATTGAACTGAAGTTTATTGAATAAAGAATTGAGGGATATTTATATAAAAATTCTTGAGGTGCTATATGGGTAGCTACCCAGGTTACTACTCAGAATATTAATTACTAATTTAGAAGTCAAATAATATATTAATAAAATCAATATCAGTGGTACCTACAATATTGGCAGTACTTACGATGTTAGTGGTACCTATGATGTTGGTGGTACCTATGATGTCAGCAGTGTGGATTTCTTATCTGATTCGGATTTCTTTAAGAGAAAATTCCTCAAAGGGTAGATACTGTAGTGCAATTGCTGTGCTCTTACATAAGAAATTACTCTTGAAGCTAATATACTTGAAGAATTAGAAGATCTTGACTTAGAAGATAAAATATTTGATTATAAAGCAAGAGAATACATTTGATGTACAAATAGAGAAGAAGATAAACCTTCTATATCACCACTACTTGCACCAACTACATTCACTAATATAATGGCTGATATCACAATCACTATATTAACTGTATAAGTAGCAGCCTTAACTGCACTTATAGGATAAGTAGTACAACTTAGTCAAATAACCAAAGCTGTTAACCTATAACTCTTCAATGGAGAAGCTAAAGAAGTTACTATATTTATATTAGCTATTGAAGTTAATTACAATGCTAACAGCTGAAATAATGATTGAGTACTAGATAATAGACTCACTAATAATATCAATTATATACTCAAATAAGTATATGCTAAGTCATATGTATAAGTTAACAAAATTACTGGATTTCTCAGAAAATCAGCAGTAATCTGATGGCAAAATCTGCCTAGAAAACCTTTAATATGATAAGATATAACTTTGATAGCAGCTTAAATAGCTGGTATAGCCCAACTAGGATATTCAAATATCCCTATATAATAAAGCCTTAGATCTTTACTAATTGATAAATTCCACAGTAGTATATATTGCTAAAGAAAAAAAATGACTAGCTATAGCAAGATTTAATACTAAAGGAACCAAAACCTTTAAAGTATTTATAGTGGAAATCGACACTGATCTTATCATTATTAGAATGCCTTATAATGATGACAATTACATTACTTGTAGTATACAAACTGATACCTTATTTAAGACTCTTCTGCAGTAGTTAGAAACTTGTATTAAGAAGAGAGAAAGCTTATACACTCATGAGCAATAGTGTTTTGACATAGTTATCAAATCAGTATATATAATTCTATCAGCTTAACAAACTCAAATAGAAAACAAGAATCATAACTCTAGCTCAAGCAATAAACCAACTACTGATATCTACCATTGAGGAGGATTTAACCTTTGAAGAGGATTTAGAGGAGGATAAGGAAACTATAGCAATAATCTGATATAGTAAAACAATTTCAAGAAAGAAGAAAATAAGAACAATTGGAAGAAAATGATGATCTGCTTCAGCTGTGGAAGACATGGTCATATCACACCTAAATGCAGAAGTACTTATACTATTTTCAGAGAAAAAATTATAAAGAAAGAAGAAGTCAAAGGTATAAGTAAAAGTATAGCAGTCAAAGAAAAAACAGATCCTAGAGACATTAGTCAACTGTATATAATTGAAGAAAAATACAGCTAAGAATACTGCAAGCTAACTGAATAAGAACAAATCACCCTTATTAATTAGAACATGGTGCAGATAAGATGCCCATTCTGTGATCAATACATTTATTATGCTAAACACATGTACAACTGTTTAACAACTTATCTCATACCAGATGAAACTAAAGTTAAAGACTTCCTCAATGCTAAAAAGAAAGATTATAAGATAAAACCTTAGCCAAGATACTGACAGATACTACTAATAAATAATAGATCTTACTATGGTAAGAATCTACACCTCTATACTAATAATGTTAAAATTTGATCTTCGAATGTGTGTTTGGAGTAAAGAGCGCACTGGCTAATGAAGCCAATATGCGTGTATTTATTAATGCTAATTTATGATTGGTCGATACAAAACAAAGATCATCTAAGCCACGATCGAGTGACGTAGCATCGATCGTTGATGCATCGATCATTGATAGGAGAGAGATATAATAAGCTAATAATTACAACACTCCCCCTGCTTGATATATCTCGATAAAAAATAAATAAATAAAAATAAAAGAATAAAAGTAAAGTATTCAACTGTACATCACAAATGTCATCCATAAAGTACATTTACTGCAAATAATTATATATAAAATACTACTTAAGTGATAAGAATGATGTGATAAAGAACATAAAATTTTTAAAGAAATAATGTTAGTTATGTAAGCCCATTTTTGCGATCAACATTTCAAGTCTTGGTTGCACAAGTGGCTTGGTTAATGCATCGGTGATCATTTCATCTGTCGCCATGTAAACAATATCTATCACCTTTGATTCAACTTTCTCTCAAATAAAGTGGTGCTGAATGTCGATATGCTTTGATCGAGCATGATTAATTGGATTTTTGGCGAGTGTGATTGCTGATTGGTTGTCTTCAAATAAGGTTATTGCACAATTCAGCAAATATCCTAGCTCATCCAATAGGATGTGTAGCCAAATAGCTTCTTTCGTCGCATGTGCTAATGCCATATATTCTGCCTCAGTTGTTGATAGGGCAACGGTTGCTTGGCGTTTGCTTGACCAGCTGATGGCTCCTCCTGATAGGTTGAAAATATATCCCATGGTTGATCGTCGTGTGTTAATGTCTTCTCCCCAGTTAGCATCACTGAAACCGATCAGTCTTAGATCCTGATCACGTCCAAGACACAGCTTATAATTGGCTGTTCCTTTAATATATCTTAATAATCGTTTGAGAGCATGGTGATGTTCTTGCATTGGATTGGCCGAAAATTGACTGATGATGCTGACAGCAGCAGCTAGATCAGATCTCGTTCTGATCATCAGGTATATTATGCTACCGATCATTTGTCTGAATAGACTTTGGTCTGCGGATTTTCCTCCTTCAGCTTTGAGTTGAATGGATGGATCAAGAGGTGTACTGATTGGCTTGGTGTCCATCATGTTAAACCTTATAATGATTTGATTAGCAAAGTAGCTTTGATCAATTGTGATCATGTGTGTTTTTTAATCGCACATGACTCGAATACCCAAAAAATGTTTAATTTCGCCACAGTCCATCATATCGAATGCGTTGCTAAGTTCTGCCTTGAATTTGTTCATTGTTTCCATCGAATCGGCCAGAATTAGTAGATCGTTGACATATATGGCAATAATTATCAGTAATTGATATTGATTGTCTTGTCTTCTCCTTAGATAAATGCTGTGATCTGATTGTAGTCTCGTAAAATTTGATTGGCTGAGATAGTTGTCGATCTTCTGATTCCACATATGAGGTGATTGCTTTAGTCTATACAGTGATCGATTGAGCTTACATACAGCTCTCGGTGACAGCTCCGATTGGTCGATTCCTTCAGGTACCATCATGTAGATCTCTTCATCAAGATCGCCATTCAGGAACACAGTTTTTACGTCCATTTGGTGAATTTCTAAGTTTAAGGTTGCTCTGATCGATAAAAGTGCCCTGATCGATGTGAACTTCACCACAGGAGCAAATGTTTCATTGTAATCAATTCCTTGCTATTGTAAATATCCCTTGGCCACTAATCTCGCCTTGTACCTGGCAACCGATCCATCAGTGTTGAGTTTCTTTTTAAATACCCATCTGCATCTAATCGGCTTGCGTCCCACAGGCACCTCAGGTACAATCGTCTATGTGTCATTATTCTTAAGTGATTTAAGCTCTTGATTGATCGCTTCCTCCCAAAGCTTTGCATCAGGTAGAGAAATTGCCTCCTTGTAGGTCATTGGGTCATTGGTCGATTCAATTAAATTAGCTTCTGACATCCGATCTTGCTAAATTTGTAGAGCTTCAGTGTTGATCAATTGTTCGATTGGCTCCCAGGTGTTGTCGTCATTATCATAGCCTAGCCATTTAACCAGATATTGCCTTTTTTCATCAATCTTGCGTTCTCCGATGATCGCTTCAATGATGTATTCTTGATCTTCTGGATTGACGATTGTTGGAGATTTTAATATAATAGATTCATCGAATGTGATGTCGCAGCTGATCTCTATCCTCCTATTGGTTGGATCCCAGAGCCTGTACGCCTTCTTTTCGTCGTGATAGCCAATCATTTTAAGCTTTTTGGATCGGGGCGCCAGCTTCGACCTTTTTCCCTTACGAATATGTATATACGCATCAGCCCATATGACGTGCAAGTTACTGATATCAGGCTTGTGACCATACTATAATTCAAATGGTGAAGCACTCTCCTTATTGGCTCGCATTGGCAATCGGTTACATAAATATGTAGCACTTGCAGCAAGTTCCACCCAAAGTTCGTCAGGTATGCCGGCAGTAATTTTAACTGCCCGGATTGACTCCATCAATGTCCGGTTATATCGTTCGGCTACACCGTTTTGTTGCGGTGTGTCCAGTGTCGTCATTTTATGATGAATTCCGTGTTTGATTAAAAATTCGTGCATCTCGGTGTTTACATACTCTCCTCCTCCATCTGATCGGAGAATCTTGAGTTTTCAGCCCGATTGCATCTCAGCGAATGCCTTGAATGTCCGAAATCGATCAAATGTATCACTTTTGTTGTCAATAAAATATGTTGTGACATAGCGAGTGGCATCATCGATGAAAGTTAATATATATTTTGCTCCATTGACTGATGGTGTGGGCATCGGCCTACACAGATCTGTGTGCACCCCTCTGATAGGCTCCATCGATTGATTTTTTGCATGTCCGAACAGCTTGCGGTGCGACTTTGCGTATTCGCACCCAGCGCATATTTCAATTTGTCTGGTTGACAGCCACACATCTCCGAGCCCTGTGACAAATTTGTTAATTGATTGCAGAGTATTTTGGCTCGGATAGCCTAGTCAGTGATGCTATAATATATAGTCATCGATCTTGAAATCGGCGATGTTTGCAATCTTGGAATTGGCGATGTTTGCTTCTAGCTCTAGCTCTGATGTCGATAAATGAAATAGATCGCCATCGGCTTGTCCAATTTTAATTTCTTCGTAATCCGTGCCGATTTTAATTACTGATCCGTCGCTCTTGAAGGTTATGTCATTTCCATCATGTGTCAATACCTGCACAGATATTAAATTTCTAGCGATCTCCAGTACATATAAGACGTCCCATAATTTCAGCTCGTCGTCGAGCTCAATTGTCCCAACGTGCGTCGCGCGTAATTTCTCATTCCCTGCATATGTGACCAAGCCGTCGTGCTTAGCCACCATCTCAAAAAGCTCCAATTGGTTGAACATATGTTGTGTGGCACCCGAATCGATGATAGCGCCAATCGCCAGATTTGCTTCGGCTCTCAGTTTAGTCTTTTCTTTTTCTTTTTCTGTTTTTACCCAATCGTTAAATTTGTTGCATTGAAATATTCCGTGTTCTCCCTCACAGACATAACATTTCTGAGGGTGTCCCCGAAAATTCCCGCCTCAATTGGCTCTGCGATCGCCACCTCGGTCGCCTCTGTCATTATGACCTCCTCGATTGTTTCCATTATCGTTGTTATAGCCTTGGCTTTGTCTGGCGCTTCTGCCTCGATTGTCGCGACCGCCGCCTCGGTAGCCGCCTCGGTCGCTGCCTCGGTCACCGCCTCGGTAGCCGCCTTGATAGCCGCCTCGGTCTGTTGCGTGGGCTTTGTTGCGCCTCTGCTTGTTATCTGGGTCGAACCTGATACATGCAAGTTATAAAGCCTCCAGCGTTGTCGGCATATTCTCCCGTGCAAGTATTAATTCCCGGTACCTGGAGCTTAGACCCTGGAGATATTGCGGTATAGCTTCTGTGTCGGTCATATCTTCGATTTGTGCCATAATTCAGTTAAATGCGTCATTATAATCTTCGATCAATCCTTTTTGCTTCATCATCGCAAGCTTATCACGCATTCGTAACAATTATTCCATTGGTGTGTATTTTTGCGTCATAGCCTCTTTAAGCTCATCCCACGAATCAAATTCTCCCGATGTGTTCACGTGCCTCCGTAACCACATTCTAGCGTTGCCTGTAATTTTACTGATCACTGCGTTGACTTCCTCCTTTTGTACTGATAGATTGGCGCTGGTGATAAATTGCTCTACAGCATCAAAGTAATCGAACAATCTGGATGCGCCACCTGATCCATCGAATTTGTTGATCGATCTCAGGTACTCCTTCGCCAGATCATTAAGCTTTGTTGATGTTGTTGGTAATGGTGATGGTGATTGTCTTTGTGGCGTGTTACCTTCTGTAGCTGTGTTCTGATTGGTTGGTGCACTAGGTGATGTGATTGTTTTGTCGATTTTTGCCATCAATTCTCCCATTAGGGTTGCAAGCGTGTCTAATTTATCTTCCTGATTTCTGATCGTTGTAGCCATCTGTTCCTGTCGATCGAGGCTAAATGCGATATTGCTCTGATGGTTTCTATCCAATCCTTTGTCGTCATCAAGAGTTTGATATCTGTCTGTTTTTGATTTAGACCGCAATCTTGTCAATCTTGTTGCTGATGACGATGATGTGTATAGATTGTCCATTTTCATTGTGTCGCGTCATTGAATGCTATGTTGTTACATGTTGTTTATCACGTTGCTTTATCGCGGTGTCGTTTGTCACGTTGTTTATCGCTTTGTTTGACGCATTGTTTACAATGTTAAATAAACACTTATAGTAATCGCAGTTATAATTGCGTAGATGCTATGATTGCATAGATCTCAGGTTGTCGAGCTGCAATTCGAGTGGCTCAGGGCTCATAACCTGTTGAAATTTAATCTTCGAATGTGTGTTTGGAGTAAAGAGCACACTGGCTAATGAAGCCAATATGCGTGTATTTATTAATGCTAATTTATGATTGGTTGATACAAAACAAAGATCGTCTAAGCCACGATCGAGTGACGTAGCATCGATCATTGATACATCGATCATTGATAGGAGAGAGATATAATAAGCTAATAATTACAACAAATAATACCAGAGAAATCTATAACATCTTCTGAAAAAACTATTAATACATTGGTAAAGGAAAGTTCTGAAAAGATAATAAAAGATACAACCAAGAAGTATATTAAGATAAAATCTACCTACAAGACTTTTGGACCATTTATGACTTATCTACTATAGATGGCAAAGAATATAACCTAGCTTACAATGGTACTTAGCAAGAACTGGCTGATATCAAAGAAAGAAGATAAGAAGATGAAGAAGAAAATTTAAAAGAATCATCAGATGATAATATTAGGAAACTATTTTCAATATATAGTCTATAACTAGCATCCATACTCATAGACTATTCTTAGACTATTTATAAGCTATTCTAGCTAGTTTGTAGTTTACAATATTGTTCTAGAGGTGTTTGCAGTTCATGATATTGTTCTAGTAGAGTTCTAGAGTAGTTTATAACTATTTACTAATAATAGTTTGTAGTCTATGACTAGCATCTATATTTATAGCTATTTTGTTTATAGCTCTTAGTAAAATAGTTTGCAGCTCTTAGTAAAATAGTTTGTAAATTAATTAACCATTTTTCTGATAAAACACCTATATAATGCAAGAAGCAAATAATAAAACTAACTTCCTAATAGAAAAGAAGCACTTAGATACTATAGTATCTACCAAAGAAATAGCAAACTCTACAAGATATGACATCTAAATAAACAAAGATATACTGATTCTATCTGGATCAATTTTCCTAATTAAAACAGAAATTGCTTTGAAGCCACCAACTAGAATATATATATAAATCTTAGATAAAAATAGCAAAATTAAAGAAGAAATTTCAATTAAAGCAGAAGTTATTGATACAGACTATACTGGTGAAATTATACTTACAGTTCATAACATATCAGCTTACCATAAATATTAAGTTACAAAAGAAGCAAAGCTAGTACAATTTATATTCATCAAGCTTGATAATTCAGTAACAGCTAAAGTTATAGAACAACTTCTGAAAACTGAATATACTGCAAGAGGATTTGGATTAACAGACAAGAAGAAATCTATACTCACAAAAGATAAATAATGATATCTGAAAATGGCACAAAGTATAGTACCATATAGATACTATCCTTATGTTCACAGAACTTATAGTATAGATGATATATAGAAATGCTAGAGTTATATTAAAGAAAGCAAGAAACTGCAAATCCAACAATTAGCAAAAGAAAAAGAAGAAGCAAAACAAGTATGTAAGGCTATAAAATTACTAACTGAGGAAAAGAGGATAGATTGATTAATTGACAATATAATAGATATATAGTCTATTGAAGAAATAAAAGAAGAAGAAGTAGAAGAAAAAGTGGTATATGAAACCTTATCTTTACTTAAAAAGAAAATAGAACTCTTTTTTTTATAAAGAAATAATGAAAAATAAAACAGTTAATATACTGATTAACAGTGAAGCAACATGCAACTTTATTAGCCAACAGTTAGCAGATCAACTCAAAGTAATCAAGTTATCTCAAAAAGTAGCAATAATTATAGAAGTTGCTAATGGAGAAATCTAATGAGCCACTTATACTGCCAAAAACCTTCTGATCTCAATTGAATCATATCAGAATATGCTGAACTTTGAGATTATATCAGAAAACTATTTTCAGTTTATAGTCTATAACTAGCATCTATGCTCGTAGGCTGTTCTTAGGCTATTCATTAACTGTTTTAACTAGTTTGCAGTTCGCAATATTGTTCTAAAGGTATTTATGGTTCATGATATTGTTCTAGTAGAGTTCTAGAGTAGTTTGTGGCTGTTCATCAATAATAGTTTATAATCTATGACTAGAATCTATATCTATGGCTATTTTGTTCATAGCTCTTAGTAAAATAGTTTATGGATTAATTAACCATTTTTCTAATATATGTATGCTTGAACTAAGTATAGTATTTGGAAAAAGTTGGCTAGACTAGAAAAACCTCAACATCAACTAGCTAAGTAGAATTATAGAGTTTACACATCAAAACAAAGATATCAAATTAATCTTCAAATCTAAGAATGGTAAAATCTGACTCTACTCTACTAAGAAATTTTATCAATACCTCAAAAAAGATAATATAATTTACTGTTATATTATTGCTGAAAAGGACATTGCTAAAATTACTACTGAAACTGACATTGACACTAAAGCCTAGATATATCTCTACAATTACTTATTACTAAATTCATAGATAGATTTTCTATAAACTTACCTAAAGAACTACTACCAAAATGAAACATTGATTATCAAATTGAACTAATATCTAGCACAGAACCACTATTCAAGAGAATCTATTAACTATCTGGACTCAAGCTATAAGAACTTAAGAAGACTTTAGAAAAATTAATTGAATAAAGATCTATTTAACCTAGCACATAACCTTTCAGAGTATCTATCATATTTGTTAAAAAAAAGAATAGAATTAAAATATATATTAACTATCAATAACTTAATGATATTACTATTAAAAACTAATATCTATTGCTGAACATTATAGAGCTATTCAACAGACTTAAAGGAGCAACTATATTTTCAGTTATCAACTTATAATCAGAATATTACCAAATTTGCATTATAAAAGAAGACATTCTGAAAATAGCATTCAGAACTCAATACAGATATTATGAATTTAAAGTTATACCTTTTAGACTAACAAACATATCTGCAATATTCTAAGGACTGATGAATAATATATTTAGATCTCTACTTAATAAATTTGTAGTTGTCTATATTGACAATATACTAATCTATAGTAAGACAAAAGAAGAATACTTATAACATCTCTGCTAAGTACTAGAAATATTGAGGAAATATTAGCTGTATGCAAAACTTAATAAGTATAACTTTTTATAGAAAGAAGTTACATATCTTAGATACTGAATCAATGAGCAAGAAATTTTAGTCAACCCTACAAAGATTGAGGCAATCAAAAAATAGGAAAAACCAATAACAATTAAGGAAATATAATCCTTTCTAGAACTACTAAGATATTACTAAAGATTTATTAAGAATTATATAGAAATTATAATATACCTATATGATCTGATAGTTACAAGCATAAACATTAATTAAGAATGAAATAAAAACTACAACATAGCCTTTAAAACCTTGAAAAAAAAATTAACAACTGTACCTATTCATAGAAGCCCAAATCAGAACCTATAATTTATAGTAATAACTAATATCTTAGATTACATAATTAGAGCTATACTCTTACAAGAAGATTAACTTATTGTATACTGCTTAAGAAATATGTCCTCTGTAGAAAAGAATTACTCTGTTCATAAAAAAGAACTACTTATAATAATTGATGTAATATAAGCTTAGAGATACTACCTAATAGGTAGTAAATTCTTGATCATAAATTATTTAAATACCTAAACAAACAGCTAACTCTCTCCACTTGACAAGTATGATGGATAGATCACCTTAACAACTATTACTTCAAAATAATTTACAAATCTGGCAAACTTAATGTTGTAGCAGATATATTATCTTAACAATAATAAGAGGAAAAACAAATTAAGGCCATTATCAAAATCATAGATAATTAGATACAAGAAATTCAAGAAGGAGTTCAAATAGATAAAGAAGTACAAAAAATTATAGATGAACTCAATACTAACTCAGACACTGCAAATAAATTCATAATTCAAAATAATAATCTTTATTATAAAGATTAATTCTTTATACCTCTGAACCTTTATGTTAAGATTCTATAAGAATACTATAACATACCTTTAGCAGGATATTTCAGATTTAACAAAACATATAAAATACTTACCAAAAACTTTTACTAGCCAAAAATGTTTATAAGTACCAAGAGCTTCATAGCTTCTTGTAACACTTGTCAATATAATAAAACACTTAGACAACTACCTACTAGATTATTATAACTGATACCTATACCTGCTGAAAAAGAGGAATAAATTAATATAGATTTCATTATCTAACTGCTAAAAACAATATCTAGAAAAAATGTAATAACCATCTTCATTAATCAACTTAGCAAACAAATATACTTTGTTGCAAGTAAAATAACCGATACTACATCTGACATAGTAAAAATATTTTTTAACAATATTTTTCTCCTATATAGACTACTAGAAATTATTATCTGTAATCAAAACTTAAAATTTACAAGCAATTTTTAGTAATCACTATTTAAAATACTTAGAACAAAAATAGCACTATTAACTACATTTTACTTACAGACTAATGGATAAACAGAATACATAAATCAGACATTAGAACAAATGCTTAAAACCTATGTCAACTATTGACAGAATAACTGGGATAAATACTTAACTGCTACCAAATTCACATGCAATAATGCTTAGCAAAAGTCAATAAAACTATCACTATTTTTTCTAAACTATGACTATCACTTGCTGACACCAGCAACCCTCTTACTAGAAAAGGTTAAATTGACAGTATAAGCTATTAATAACTTTACAATAGAGATGACCAACCTGCTGACTAAGGTATAAGATGTAATTTGTAAAGTATAACTATAATAAATGAAATACATAAATGAAAAAAGATATAAAGAATTATTTGATATAGATGAAATAGTCTTATTATCCTTAAGACATATTACATTATGACAATTATCTAATCAGCCTTCAAAGAAACTTCAAAATAAGTTTTTTGGACTATTTAAGATTATTACAAAAATATCAGCTGTTGCTTACAAACTGAATTTACTATCAACAATGAGGATTTACCCTATATTTTATTATCCTTACTGAAATGTTACATACCAAATAATGATGATCTATTTCCAGATTAACAAGTTATACTATCTATATCAATTTTGGTCAATAATATAGAAAATTTGAAGTAGAAAAAATCTTAGATCAATGGATTACTAAACAAGATAACAGATTAACACTGCAATATCCAATTAAGTGAAAGGATACCCTCTATATGATTCAATATGGGAACTGCTGAGTAATCTAATAAATATAGATGAAGTACTTAAAAATTATCACAAGTCTCTATAGAAATAGTATAGATACTATTTTTTCAAGAAGAGAAGAATTGTAGGAGTGATATATAATAGATGAAATAATTAATTAAAAAAGACAAACTATGCTTACCATTAACTACCAAACCTAGAGAATTCAAAAACCTTATTCTATTCAACTGCAGTAAAGAAATACTACCAGATGCTTAACTCTATACTAATCAAACTATAAACAGATTAAGAATATAGTAAAAAATACAATTATTAACTAATATAATAAACTACTACAATTATACACTAGAGTGACCTAAGAAGATACTATCAACATGGTAGAATTTGCAAAAAGAAATATCAGCATCTACTAACTTAACAATATTACTGGACAATTCAGAAGTTACTACTAAATAAGATATATTTTACAATTAAGGTAGGAAAACTATTAAGAACTGACAGAATGAGAATCTATTAAATATCTAGAATTAACTTCTTGGGAAAGATGCATAGCTAAGAGGACCTTCAATATATTTTAATATTGGTCTTCTGCATTGAAACACCTTGGCAATCTAAGCCTATGCCAATGAGAAAACTTACAAAATGTAGAAGAAGAGATATTGTTACTTTACCTATTAAGAAATTACCCAATAGACAACAACTGCTTTGAAGAGAAAACTAATACTTCCTTATCCAAATTAGATATAGAAAAAGAAATCTATATTGCTGAAATTATCAATACTGTAGATACTATCTATATTGCTGAAATTATTAATACTGTAGATGCTATCTATACTGCTGAAACTTTCAACACTATAGATACCATCCACACTGCCAAAATTATCAATACTGTAGATACCATACCATTTATACTGGTGAACTTTGTGAATGCTTAAGATGAGAAACCTTCTATTGAAAGGAGAACTCTGAAACATGTCAAGATAAGTAATCTTGAAAATAAATGTTATAAATCATTGATTAAAGAGATCTTTATTACTAAATCAGCTTTTGATCAATACATAGAAGCAAAGCTATCTAATCAATTGACCAACCTGATTAATTGACTTAATTAACCTCTGGAAATTCTTTTTCTTCCTTATCAATATTAGATAAAATTATA